>JAJOZX010003958.1:170000-478010 GCA_023014485.1 Bathynomus jamesi
AGTTTGAAGCCGATGGAACTGTTCAGAATGTCCACAAGAAGCGTTCCGGAAGACCACGGACATCGACAAGCCCCACAAAGCAAGAAAGAGTACTGGAAACGTATCACCAAAGTCCAAGAAAATCTGTGCGGCAAGCGAGTCGTGAGGTAGGAATTTCAGAATCGTCTGTCCAACGCATTTTGAAGCGCTGTCAATGGAAAAGTTACATTCCAAGATTAGTCCATGCTATTAATGAAGATGATCCGGACCGAAGAGTGGAGTATTGCGAGTGGTACTTGGCACGATGTGGATGTGGATTGGACGAAGGGGTTTCGTAGAATACCCTCCGCGTTCACCAGACCTCACACCACTAGACTTTTTTTTATGGGGTACTTAAAAGACAAAGTCTACGCTATAAAACCTGTAACAGTCGCTGAATTGAGAGCAGCCATTGAACGAGAATGCACACAAATACCAAACGAAATGTTTCGTGATGTTTGCGATTCCATTGCTTCGCGTTATCAGCAGTGCCTGAACCAGAACGGACGTCAGTTTGAAAACAGGCGTTGACAAAACAATTAAATAATGTCTGTAGATTCTATTACATTTTGAAAATGAAATGTATTTTAATAAACACTGCCTTTATAATTATTTAAAGTGTGTATACATTTTTTTGGGACGCCCTGTATATATATATATATATATATATATATATATATATATATGATGCAATCTCTCAGAGGTGGGCTACGTCGTGGGCATATCGCAAGAGCGATTCTAGTAGATCAGCGAAGTTAAGCGACACTGGGTCAGAGTAGCAGTTGGATGGGAGATCGTTAAAGAACTCCAAATACGAGTACATATCACTCGGAGGTTTGCTGTTCGAGAATCTCGGCTTCATAATGAACAGTAAAAAAAGAGGTTTGAAATATTTCAATTTCATGGTAAACCTTCGAACAGCACAACTGTCATCGTCACTGCCCAAAAGGGATTCTGGGTCTGTTATTAATTTAGTATCGATTACACAGCTCAACAAAAAAACATTTTTGTTTCGTTGCCAAGGAAATTCGTACGAATTTAGGGTATTTTGGGGTTGCTGAATTCCAAAATGAAAGTAGTTTTTCCGATTTGGCTCTAGTTCTTGAGATAATGAATACCCTCAATTAATAGGAAACGTAACCATAACGCGTGCATATGGGAAACTACCGGAACATTCTAGATGGTGAGACCGAATAAAATGCCATTATGTATTTCATGCGTTTACTTTTGTATGATTTGAGACAATTTCAATGCGATTTGTAAGTAGGCTCCGCCTGAACATTAAATTTTTTGCATTTTTACGTGTTTCAATGGGGTACCAATTATCTCATAAATTAGAGCCAATCTAGCAAAACCGATGTCTTATTCGGAATCAGCACCACAAAGTTACCCCAAAATCACTCTAATATGATTGGCAATAAAATGAGTGTTGACCAGTGTTATTATAAGAGTTAGACTTTAAAAAAAATTCCAGGACACTATACTTATTCGACGATTACACATATGTATATTTTTTTTTTACCTATCTTAACATTATATATACACACACACACACACACACAGAGGGTGTTTCACAACATGTGAGACGCACTTTCAGGATGGATTCAGGACCTAAAAACAATGAAAAGATTTTATATAAACATATGCCCGAAATCGCTTCGTTTCAGAGTTACAGCCCGTTATGCGTTCCAGCAAGTATCCGCCTTCCCTTTAAAGGAAGTGCTCAAAATGACCGCCTTGAGCTTGAAAACACTCCTTGTCATAGACTGCCTGACGCGTTCAAACATTGCAGGTATTGCTCGGATTTTCTGGCATCCTTGTTCTACATGTTGGCGAAGCATTTCAACGTTGTCAATGGGTGTCACGTAAACGATGGATTTCAGATGACCCTACAGGTAAAAATCGAGTGGATTCAGGTCCGGGCAGCGAGCAGGCCACGCAATGGGTCCTCCATGGCCTATCCATTTATCAGGGAAATGGTCATCCAAATAGTCTCTGGCTACTCGACTAAAATGAGGCGGAGCGCCGTCATGTATAAACCACATACGACGTCGGACACCAAGAGGAACTTTTAGTAAATCGCTTAAATCATTCCTTAAAAAATTGAAATAGGATTCTCCTGTTAATCTTCCAGGCAAAACAAAAGAACCGATTAAGTTGTCGGCAATAAGTCCTGCCCACACATTGATACTAAATTGTTGTTGGTGCCTTGACTCTCTTCGGCCCAGTGACGAGTGTTGTGAAAATTAATCACGCTATTTCTTGTGAAGGCAGCCTCATCAGAAAACAACACGGAGGATAGAAAAAGAGGATCGCGAGCACACTGTTGAAGGAACCTAAGTACAAAAAGCCTCTCGTGGTGAGAAATCAGCTTCAGTAAGGCCTTGTACTCTCTGAATGTGATATGGGTAAAGCTGTTTTCTGTAAAATTCTCCACACAGTTGCGTATCTTACACCCTCTGCTGCTGCTATCCTTCGGATGCTGACATCAGGATGTTCTTCCACGCGATTCAGGACCCACTCCAACTCAACAGTTCTGGCGCCGATTGATCTACCACCATATGACACGCTTGTTGGATGATCCTGTATCACTAAGACGCTCTGAAAGGTCTTATCTAGCAGACGGCGATTCGGAAACTTTTCCGCATACAGACGTCTTGCTGCGGCCGCACTACACTCGGCAAGTCCATACACGAGATGCATATCTGCCATTTCTGTTTGAATAAGCTCACCATTCTCACTTCAAATGCGCACTATCACTGAATAGCACAAAAGCCTTTTTTTTTTTCTTTTTTTTTTCACTGGACTGCACTTTTTCACGGTGAAAAGTTATAAATACGAAGAGTGAAACACCGCGATGCACCTCTGACTGACTGATGGCTCAACATTCAACAATATGAAACAAGTCTCGTACACACTCACAAAAATTGTCGGCAAGCAGTGTTTGTAAACAGTTTGCGGAAAGAATTGCTGGAACACAAAATGGGCTGTAACTCGGAAACAAAACGATTTCGGCATGTTTATATAGACTTTTCTCATTCTTTTCAGGTCCTGAATCCATTCTGAAAAGTGCGTCCCACATGTTATGAAACAGCCTGTATATAATGCTGCAAGCTGCTCGTACCCTGAAATGGGAGTATGGGTGGAATGATGCTGTGAAAAATTGTTAAACTTGGTTTCACTTCCACTTAGGCGATACCTTATTTTTTATTTCTTACGTACATAGTGTGAGGTGATTCAATCAATCATAGTAACAGCCTGGTAAAATATTTTTTTAATTCTGAGGACCCCTACCCCCACCTACCGGTTTGTTTTTTCAGAAAATTCGTAAAATTAGAGAATTTGCGATTTACTTCGAATTTTTTTTATTATTACAAAAGTTCACTTATGAAACCGTTATATTTATTTTTTAATGAAAAAAAATTAAAAAAATACAAAAATGCATAAAAAAAAAATTTAATACATAAATTTTTAGCTATTGTTGGTAGAAATTAAGAGACAGAAATTCAATAAAATCTTTGACCAAAAACTAATGGTTTTTTTTAATTCCTTCCATTGACCTTTCCACTCAAAAGTAGGCAGTTCTTTTCTAGACTCTAAAGTATTTAAAATAAATTTATGCCGATTAATATAACCAATTCTTTCCTGGCTAGATTTAGTTACTAAGTTCACACTCCGTTCAACGCTTTGGCTGTGACATGGAAAATCTAGTATTTCTAGAGGTTTAGTTCTAATCTGAAGCAATTGCTCATTGGTAAAATTACTTAGCAAAGGTGGAGGAGTGATTATCTCCTCATTCCAATTAATCAAATCAATATAATCATTTGCTAGAAAATTTATAGATCTTGGTAGCTCAAAATTTCTGGCTCCTGAAAACCCAGTTCTGGAAAGAATTATCTTTTGAATATGTAATCGTTCGTCAGAAACCATTGACAGGAGTATATTTTCATGATTAGCGAAGTAAGCATTGTTTTTCATGACCGGCTCAATAATTTTCTTGAATTTTACATCTAAATTTCGAAGAAGAATTGTCATAAACCAAAAATTTCGCGCACCCTCAGTGGCTTTTGGGTGTGATTTTAATTTAATAAAATTTTAACTATATTTTATTTATTACTGATATTTTAAAATTAAATAACGTATTTTACTACAAACTTTCAACATTCTAGGTACCTAAATAGGAATCTGGAAAGAAAAAAAACAAAAATAATGTAATATTAGGTCTTATATCCGGTGCTATGAGTCAGCACCGGATTTAAGACCCTACCCCCTACTCCCCAATCTCAAAAAAAGTTGGTGAATGGTCTATTCTGATGTAATTCGTGCCGGGGAACCCGATTTTGGCCATCCGAAAGCAAAAAAAAAAAAAACATTTAGGGTCGATTTTTACGATTTTCGATTTTTGGCCTATTTCCCATACAAATTCATATGGAAAAAAGTGAGTATCGGTAGGAAGGGGTAGCGAAGGTCCCAGCCTTGATTTCTGGTGTGGATACTACTATTACAAGATGATCAACCTGACAATATGTACCTAAGCAAAATCTTGACCTTGACCTTGACCCCTTTTCGACCCGGCCTAAATTAATTCACACACACACACACACACGAACTTCAAGAACAACTTAACTTTTCTCATAACTTCGTACTTTGAAACTGGATTTGCATTTTAAGAATAGTCAAACTATATAAAACTCTTCACCAAAATTTTAAAACTTTGATATCTATTTGAAACACGCAAGATCTCAACTTTAATGTCTAAATTATCATCATCTCTGCATTTATTTTTTTTCTCGTTTTGCAGCCTGTTTATTCCCCACAATTATTCTTTCTACGAACCTTCTCCCGATGAGATTGATAACTACCTCGATAAAGAAGACGGTATCATTACGAGGAAAAAAATCGAGAAAAAGAAGCATCGTCTAATAGGATTCGCTGCAACAGACTTGGAAGAGACACTCGCATTATAAAAGTTTCAGATCATTTTAATTGGAAATCTTGATACTTTCCACCCCGAATGCGTTTAGCTTTGACGTCTGGAAATTACCCACTTAGTGAAGCGTTTCAAACGCTTAAACTTTTACCCGAGTCCATTTAATCAGTCGGAAAGAATTCATCCAGAAAGCAACTAACTGACATTTAAAATCTTTTTTTTTTTCTTTGAATTAGTAATGTCATGAAAACACATTAAATATTTTAGGTTACGTTTGATCATTTCGTGCAGGACCTTCGTTTCAGTCTAATTGATTTAGGAACAGATTTCAGCCAATAATTACATTACTTGGTATTGTCAACACCTGTTTTTTCCGGGTTGCTGTTTCAGTGAAATTTCTTGTATTACTTAATTGCCTCTGGTAAGCAATTTTGTTATGTAGAACATCTGCGGGTCAGACTACTAGAGATTGGTTTCTCTATTTTGAAGGTCCTGGGTTCGGTCATTTCTCACTTGGTACAATTTCCATTTCAATCTTCATCCAAGAAGTGAGAAATACGAAAGTGGGTGTCTAACTGTCGATTGATTTAAAACTATTGAATCAACACTTCAAATGCAAACTGCTACGCGCGCACACGCACGAACACAACATCAAAGGAAAACATACGCCTAGTATTTTCTTTTCCCAGAATTTAAATACTTTCTTGCAGGCATTTTTAAATTTTTTTGCAGGAAGGAGGGGCCAAGGGTGAATGACTGCAACAGAAGAAGAATAGAGCCAAAATCAAGGTTGTCAGTAACAAAAATTCATTCAATTTCAATCTTTGATCAATAATTATCTGAAAGCAAAACCAATTACCTAAATGAATTCAACCGTTTTGTAGAATATCTTGAGAAGGATCAGTAAGTAATTCTGCAAATGCTATTCTTTATAAAGTATACAAAAATTTTATAAAATAACACTAAATTTGAACTTATTTCTAAAAGTTATTTCATCAAAATCCTCTTCAAACGTGCAATATAAGAGAATATTTACGGATAATTCAGCAACGAGGGTCTGCGGTCGATGACGCAATTTAATTCCAACAACACACAAACTCCCGCAATTTGCATTTATTTTTTAGACATTAAACTTCTTTTCGCGGATGTAATAACAGTTTTCTTCCCATTCTTGACGAGTGACGAGCATTTCTGGAAACTGTGAAGATCCGCTTATGGCTGCACCACCATGCCAAGCGTAAGTACTGGAATTGAAGGAAGAAAAAGAGTCAATCAACGACGCATTCAGGAACTAAAATTATTTCAATTTTACATCGTGTAACGTTTTCTATTTAACAAAAACAAAACTGAAATTAGAAAAATCTTGAAGTCGGAAGTCGCATACATATACTGTACAATGTGTACAATGTACATACAGACGTAACCAAACTCATCTCGTATCCTACGTGGTGTTGGCGCGACGCTTTGAATTGAAAGCACTAAATTTATTTGCACTTAGACCAACCTAATCATCGCGGAATAAGGTAAATACAGCAGTCTCGGACATTTGATAACTCGAGAAAAGAATGGGTCAGTGCCTCTTACAGACGGGTTAGGTTGGGTCAAACTATTACTCCCCCATTACACTTCTCGACAAACAAGTCGACAGAATTTGGAGCGGCCGCGAAGTGTTACAATGTCTCCATTTACTCACAATTACACACTCGCATCAGATGCCTGTTTTTGCCCTTACGCTTTTATTAATAATTCTCTCCCCATACCAACGTAGCCTAAGTAATTTTATTTTCGTACCCAAACCTATTTCAATCCACGAATTTCCCGAACATTAATTTCTCACTCTTTCTACACTAGAAGAGAAATAAAACTTTTTCAGAATGGAAAGGCGCCTAAGTACGTTACAGGAACCATTTTCTCGGGTACATTCACACTAAGCTGAACTAAATACAGTATTTGCCAATACCGCCCGAGTAATTTAAAGGCATTTCGGATTTTGGCAGACAACGCAGGACTGACGTGAACAAAACTCAAAAGCGCGAAGCAATCGTCACTCACTTTTTGGTCAAGGTCACATTGACAGTCGGGTCATCTGGCGCCATTGAGCGGACGTCTTTATACACACACGTTCTCTGAAGCCTGGAAAGTTGCACTTTCCACCCGTCAACAAAATGTTTCTGTCGAGAACAAAAAAAAACAATTGCTAAATATTCAGCATGGATATCGAACTTTCGTATTTAAGCTTGTTCCAATTTTCTATTTGCTTATTTCATCAAAGACAACTACGAGATTAAGCGTTTACCGTGACCTCCTTCCTAATTCTATTCAGATAACCGGTCAAAACCACTCGTTCATTATGACGAGCTTCTCTTAACATTCTTGGTGTTTCCTTCTCTCGTAATCTTTCCTGGAAAGATCACATATACTCTCTTTCCAAAACAGCTTCTAGGAAGTGAGGTGTGTTGTAACGCCACCGCAGTTTCTTCACCCCTACTCAGTTGCTCTCTCTGTACGAGGGTCTTGTCTGCCCTTGTATGGTCTCTCCCCCCCCTCCCTCCCTCTCTCTCTACTATTACAATGGACACTGCTCTTCTGAACTCTCTAACTGCATGCCTCCTGCTTTAAGGAGAGCACGCAGTACCGGACTTTTTACACTTCCTCATTCCTTTTCTGTCCAACTCTCTAATGCAAGAGTTAATCGGTATTTTCAATTTTTATCTACTCAAACCAGTCAACTCCGGGGCAATTTCTTCAATCCATCTTTCCCCCCGTCTATGATTTCCAATCTTTCAAACGCAGTGTGTAAGCATCTCGAAAACCCTGGACCTTCATTTTGGCTCACTACTTCTATGGGGGAGGGGGGTGCTTTTGGGGGAATTCACCCTTGGCCCCTCCTTCCTGCATAAAAAACCCTCGCGTTAGAAAGTTGGACAGAAAAGGAATAAGAATGTGTTGAAAGTCTGGTGCAGCGTGCTCTCCTTAAAGGAGGAGGCACGCAGTTAGAGAGCTCAGAAGAGCAATATCCGTTACAATAACGATAGTAAAGACAGGGCGTGAGGCAACACACACACACACACACACACACACACACACACACATACACACACACACACACACACACACTTGACTTTTCTCATAACTCCGTACTTTGAAACTGGATTTGCATTTTAAGAATAGTCAAACTATATAAAACCCTTCACCAAAATTTTAAAACTTTGATATCTATTTGAAACACGCAAGATCTCAACTTTAATGTTTAAATTATCATCATCTCTGCATTTATTTTTTTCTCGTTTTGCAGCCTGTTTATTCCCCACAATTATTCTTTCTACGAACCTTCTCCCGATGAGATTGATACCTACCTTGATAAAGAAGACGGTGTCATTACGAGGAAAAAAATCGAGAAAAAGAAGCATCGTCTAATAGGATTCGCTGCAACAGACTTGGAAGAGACACTCGCATTATAAAAGTTTCAGATCATTTTATTTGGAAATCTTGATACTTTCCACCCCGAATGCGTTTAGCTTTGACGTCTGGAAATTACCCACTTAGTAAAGCGTTTCAAACGCTTAAACTTTTACCCGAGTCCATTTAATCAGTCGGAAAGAATTCATCCAGAAAGCCAACTAGCTGACATTTAAAATGTTTTTTTTTTTTCTTTGAATTAGTAATGTCATGAAAACACATTAAATATTTTAGGTCACGTTTGATCATTTCGTACAGGACCTTCGTTTCAGTGTAATTGATTTAGGAACAGATTTCAGCCAATAATTACATTACTTGGTATTGTCAACACCTGTTTTTTCCGGGTTGCTGTTTCAGTGAAATTTCTTGTATTACTTAACTGCCTCTGGTAAGCAATTTTGTTATGTAGAACATCTGCGGGTCAGACTACTAGAGATTGGTTTCTCTATTTTGAAGGTCCTGGGTTCGGTCATTTCTCACTCGGTACAATTTCCATTTCAGTCTTCATCCAAGAAGTGAGAAATACGAAAGTGGGTGTCTAACTGTCGATTGATTTAAAACTATTGAATCAACACTTCAAATGCAAACTGCTACGCGCGCACACGCACGAACACAACATCAAAGGAAAACATACGCCTAGTATTTTCTTTTCCCAGAATTTAAATACTTTCTTGCAGGCATTTTTAAATTTTTTTGCAGGAAGGAGGGGCCAATGGTGAATGACTGCAACAGAAGAAGAATAGAGCCAAAATCAAGGTTGTCAGTAACAAAAATTCATTCAATTTCAATCTTTGATCAATAATTATCTGAAAGCAAAACCAATTACCTAAATGAATTCAACCGTTTTGTAGAATATCTTGAGAAGGATCAGTAAGTAATTCTGCAAATGCTATTCTTTATAAAGTATACAAAAATTTTATAAAAAACACTAAATTTGAACTTATTTCTAAAAGTTATTTCATCAAAATCCTCTTCAAACGTGCAATATAAGAGAATATTTACGGATAATTCAGCAACGAGGGTCTGCGGTCGATGACGCAATTTAATTCCAACAACACACAAACTCCCGCAATTTGCATTTATTTTTTAGACATTAAACTTCTTTTCGCGGATGTAATAACAGTTTTCTTCCCATTCTTGACGAGTGACGAGCATTTCTGGAAACTGTGAAGATCCGCTTATGGCTGCACCACCATGCCAAGCGTAAGTACTGGAATTGAAGGAAGAAAAAGAGTCAATCAACGACGCATTCAGGAACTAAAATTATTTCAATTTTACATCGTGTAACGTTTTCTATTTAACAAAAACAAAACTGAAATTAGAAAAATCTTGAAGTCGGAAGTCGCATACATATACTGTACAATGTGTACAATGTACATACAGACGTAACCAAACTCATCTCGTATCCTACGTGGTGTTGGCGCGACGCTTTGAATTGAAAGCACTAAATTTATTTGCACTTAGACCAACCTAATCATCGCGGAATAAGGTAAATACAGCAGTCTCGGACATTTGATAACTCGAGAAAAGAATGGGTCAGTGCCTCTTACAGACGGGTTAGGTTGGGTCAAACTATTACTCCCCCATTACACTTCTCGACAAACAAGTCGACAGAATTTGGAGCGGCCGCGAAGTGTTTACAATGTCTCCATTTACTCACAATTACACACTCGCATCAGATGCCTGTTTTTGCCCTTACGCTTTTATTAATAATTCTCTCCCCATACCAACGTAGCCTAAGTAATTTTATTTTCGTACCCAAACCTATTTCAATCCACGAATTTCCCGAACATTAATTTCTCACTCTTTCTACACTAGAAGAGAATAAAACTTTTTCAGAATGGAAAGGCGCCTAAGTACGTTACAGGAACCATTTCTCGGGTACATTCACACTAAGCTGAACTAAATACAGTATTTGCCAATACCGCCCGAGTAATTTAAAGGCATTTCGGATTTTGGCAGACAACGCAGGACTGACGTAAACAAAACTCAAAAGCGCGAAGCAATCGTCACTCGCTTTTTGGTCAAGGTCACATTGACAGTCGGGTCATCTGGCGCCATTGAGCGGACGTCTTTATACACACACGTTCTCTGAAGCCTGGAAAGTTGCACTTTCCACCCGTCAACAAAATGTTTCTGTCGAGAACAAAAAAAAAACAATTGCTAAATATTCAGCATGGATATCGAAACTTTCGATTTGTTCCAATTTTCTATGCGCTTATTTCATCAAAGACAACTACGAGATTAAGCGTTTACCGTGACCTCCTTCCTAATTCTATTCAGATAACCGGTCAAAACCACTCGTTCATTATGACAAACTTCTCTTAACATTCTTGGTGTTTCCTTCTCTCGTAATCTTTCCTGGAAAGATCACATATTTCTCTTTCCAAAACAGCTAAGAGGTGAGGTGTGTTGTACCGCCACCGCAATTCTTCACCCCTACTCAGTTGCTCTCTCTGTACAAGGTCTTGTCTGCCCTTGTCTGGTCTCCCCCCCTCCCTCTCTCTCTCTCTACTATTACAATGACACTGCTCTTCTGAACACTCTAACTGCATGCCTCCTGCTTTAAGGAGAGCACGCAGTACCAGACTTTTACACTTTCTCATTCCTTTTCTGTCCAACTCTCTAACGCAAGAGTTAATCGGTATTTCAATTTTTATCTACTCAACCAGTCAACTCCGGGACAATTTCTTCAATCCATCTTCCCCCGTCTATGACCTCCAATCTTTCAAACGCAGTGTGTAAGCATCTCGAAAACCCTGACCTTCATTTTGGCTCACTACTTCTTCTATGGGGGAGGGGGGTGCTTTGCGGGAATTCACCCTTGGCCCCCTCCTTCCTGCATAAAAAACCCTCGCGTTAGAAAGTTGGACAGAAAAGGAATAAGAATGTGTTGAAAGTCTGGTGCAGCGTGCTCTCCTTAAAGGAGGAGGCACGCAGTTAGAGAGCTCAGAAGAGCAATATCCGTTATAATAACGATAGTAAAGACAGGGCGTGAGGCAACATTGGAAAGAGAGAGAGAGAGAGAGAGAGAGAGACTGGAGACAGTAAGAGGCGGGGAATTGACCCGGTCAAGTAGGGCTGTGTGGGTTGAGCCACCCAATACGTGAGAAGTGTACTTCATACAGGGGCGGACAAGACTCTGGTACAGAGAGAGCAACTGAGTGGGGTCGAGGAGACTGTGGAGACGGTACAATACACGTAAGCTCTTGAAAGCTGTTTTAGAAAGAATATATGCGAGCTTTCGAGGAAAGATCACGAGTAAAGGAAACGCCAAGAATGGTAAGAGAAAAGGAACGATTCAGTCGTATATTGTTCAAGGTAAGGGAATAGTCGTGTGGAAGATTGTGACAAGTAGACAGATTGAGAAACCGAGTTTTTGAGACATTGAAAGCCACACGGTTTTTCCTACCCCAGAGATAATAGAAAGATCAGAGGTCAGGGTACCATAGCCGTCCTACACGAAGAATGGAGTGACTGTTGAGAGGGGACACTTAGTGAAACAAGTGAAGAGTGGAATCATCGGCATAGGAGTGGATAGGACAGGAAATGCGACTTATAGATAATTGATAAATAAAAGGAAAAGAGTGAGTGACAGGACCAGAACCCGAGGAACACCATGTTAATAGCTTTAGGAGAAAACCAGTGGCTATCTACAACCGCAACTATAGATCGGCCAGAAAGGAGAGAAGGCACATGATAGAAGGATAGAAACCGAAGGAGGGCAGCTTGGCGATTAAAGATTTGTGCCAGACACTCTTGTCAAAAGCCTTTGATATGTCTAGCGCAAGAGAGAAAGATTTCACAGGAATCTCCGAAATGTGTTAAGTTAGATTAGGCTTAGTTAGGTTAGTAATTAGGGCTTATGGACTCTCGTCTCTGAACTGCATCTGGCATTTGGCATTTTACCAAAAAATTATACAAAATTTTACACAAAAAAATAAGAATAACTGGATCTGCTATTAATACATTCATCGATTCCCATCAAAAAAGAAGCGTGTAAACGATGCTAAGTAATTTGTGTCGAATTAACCCATTAGTGCTCGGCGTCACTTTACTGATTTTGTTCTGGCTAACACCAGATGATTCTATGGAGTCTCTGAAAAGACCTCTGGGCACAAATGGGTTAAAAGACAAATTTTCATAACATCTGAAGACATATAAACAAATTATCTTTCATTTTCGCTTTGTCTAGAACCCATACATTCTGAACTTATTTTCATCTGGTATATCTACGCCTCACTTACGCGAGAAAATGCGCATAATTGCATTAACCTCGTGATTAGGAACTAAAAACCTTTTCACGACTCGTTTTTAAATCATTATTCTTTGAACTTCAATTTAGTCATTCCTCGTAATACGCATGAAAGATTTCTAACAATTATATTTGTGTATGCTACAATCCAATAAGCCTTTAAATTCGTGCGAAGTACAACATACTGCTTTTTAAATATTAAGGCTTAAAATCAAAATATATTCTCTTAAATGTATAAAACTGAATAAAAATAATTTCAATTACCAATCAGACACGGGATCATTACGAGGTTTATCATTATCATTAGCAGAAATTTTTCATTATCATTACAGCATTTTTGTTTCATTAGCATTACATTATCATTACAAGCCCTTCATTATCATTGTAATGATCATTACAATACTGAATAAGCGCTCCACCGGCGCACTGGAGGCAGGGATGCAAAGATGCTTGGCAGCAAGAACAGACACGTCAGGATACAGATGTGCATTATCCCTCCACCATGTCAGATTGTCAGAGGATTGCAGTCCTCATCAATGCAGGGCTGGTCAAGGTAGCTGTCCACCTGGCTGACAATAGGGTTCTGAGAAGCTGTAGAGGGAGCTGGAGCAGCCATAAAATTGAACTTGCACCGCTTTGGTGCTGGCTGGGACTGGGAGGAATCAGAAGCCGCATATATATATATATATATATATATATAGCCTAAATTATGACCGCTCATGGCCACCAAAATAAAGGTGGATAGCAGAGCGAACACATGACGAAAACTATGGTACAGCTAACGGAAATGTAACAAAAGGCGGGAAAAAAATAATATTCGGTAAAGAAGTCGGGAACGAGAGAGAAAAGAGAACAACCCGGTCACCGAAAAGTAGGGACCTTCAGACAGGACTGCGCCAAGCATATCACAAGGCCCGACGCTCGCCAAAAAGGGAAAATACTCTGCGCACAGCGCAGAGTGAAGCGGACACTCCACCAAGAGGTGGGCAACTGTAAGTAAAACGTCACAAGTAGGACATCGGGGCACCCGATCCCCAGCCATCAAATATCCATGGGTCAGGTGGGTGTGGCCAATACGGAGGCGGGCCAAAACCACCACCTTATGGCGCGGCCGATGGAAGGAAGAGGTCCAACATACTACCTTGGGTTTAATCTTGCGGAGTTTGTTAGTTATAGCGACATCCCAGCGATTCTGCCACCGGAAGCGCAAAAAAGCTACGAAAACTAGGAATATAATCCGAAAAGGGAAGGAACATGGGAGAAACCGCAGTCGGCACGCGGAACGGGTAGCTTGGTCAGCAGCCTCATTACCAGCTACGCCAGCATGTGCAGGGACCCAGCAAAATACCACCTCCTTGCCACCAAAAGTGACAAGGATATGGCAAAGTATCTGGATACGTCGAACCAGTGGGTGGACAAGGTCGAAACACTCCAAGCTATCCAGGGCACTGTGGGAATCCGAATAGATAACAAATGACCCATCCGGATGATCCCGCACCACCTCCAGAGCGCTCAGAATGGCATAGAGCTCCGCCGTGAAGACAGAAGTCCCATCAGGGAGTAAGGATAGACGACTGGGGAACAGCCGCAGCCCCAACGGCCCCCGCCGACCTCGGGCCATCTGTGAAGACCGCAACACATGCAGAGTAAGGCAAGGCAGAGTAAGAGTCGGCCCTGCGAACGGGGCATAACGCCTTACAGCATGTAACAGGGGTGCTTTCCCAAGGTGCAACACCCTCGAAAGAGACCGGGATGACGGAAGGAGGAGGAGGAGCGCCCATACCATCGTGGAGGGAGGTCACCGTGTCGGCGAAATACTAACCTCCATCTCGGCAGAACGCCCTCTCAACCACCTGGAACAGAGGGGAATTGGGAAGACGGAGAATCCGGAGATAATGCTTGGCAATGAGGAACGACCTCCGATCCTCCAAGGAAAGGATGTCGCACTCAACCTGAAAACTATCAACTGGAGAGTAGCGAAAAGCGTCAGATGACATACGCAGTCCTCTAGAGAGGATTGGGTCCAGCATCCGGAGGGCCTTACGGGAGGCAGAGCCATACACCACACTCCCATAGTCTAGTTTCGATTGTACCAGGGACACGTACAGACGGAGGAGTGTTCGCCTATCCGCGCCCCACATAGTATGAGACAAATATCCCAGCAAGTCCAGGGTACGTCTTGTAGTCCCGCGCAGCCTGCGGAGGTGGGGAACCCAACTCAAACAGCTATCGAGGACCATACCCAGGAAACGTATACTCGGGGGTCAGTCTCTGGCCCTCATTCAATCAGTAAAATTAAATGCCGGGACGGCGCCGGAGCCCCGTCTCCTCGACGGAAGGAAGGCCACACACCAAGTCTTCGACGAAGACCGCCTAAGGCCCACCGACGACGCCCAACGTTCAACCCGATTAACCGCGAGTTGGACTTGCCTCTCCACGAGGGGAGGACTCATCCCCGCGGTATAGACAGCCAGATCATCGGCTTAAACGGAACAACGCACCGAAGGCGGGAGGGCCAACGGTAGCACAGACATGACCAGATTGAAACAGGAGACGCTCAACACACACCCCTGAGGCACCCCTCCTCCTCAACATACAGGTCAGATAGGGCCCAAGAGACTTCAAACGGTCCATGACAACTCCCCGGCGGGTCGTGTCATAGGCCATTTGAACATCAAAAAAGACGGCCAGAACAAGATTCCAGCGGGAAAAGGCCTCCTGTACATCATGACCAAGGAGGAGAAGGGGGCCCAGAGTACCCCGAAACTGACGAAAGCCATACTGGGTCGGAGGGTATAACCCAAGCGACTCCAGTGTAAGTGACAGTCGGATGGCCACCATTTTCTCGAGTAGCTTGCATGAGCAGCTCGTCAGGGCAATAGGCCGATAGCCCGCTACCTCCGCCGGATCTTTTCCCGGTTTAGGTATCGGGACCAAATTGCCTCTCTCCAACGGGAAGGGAACGACCCCTCAACCCACATCCGGTTGAAAAGATCCAGCAAGAAGTGCAGAGCCGTCGGATGCAGATTCCGAATAAATTCATAAGGAATGTCATCAGGACCAGGGGCGGAAGAACGACGGGTTGTCAAGGCAGCCCGAAGTTCCCGCATCGTAAAGAGATGGTTATAGGGTTCGTTCCCATGTGGCGGGAACGTAACACCCGACAACGGACGACCCGCAGCTGAAGGCGAACGAGAAACCGCAGCGAAAGCCCCGGCCAGCCGATCGGCCACAGCAGCAGGATCCGAAAGAAAGCCGTCCCCGTCCCGAAGGACAGGGCGACGAGCAGGGGCCGGCCTCCCCTTAATACTACGTACCTTCCGCCACACAACAGCAAAAGGGGTAGACGAGGAGATGCCAGACACAAATGTACGCCAAGAGGCCTGACGGGGGCCAACTTGAGAGTCCGGCGGGCGGAAGCCTTCGCCCGCCGCAACTCAATCAAGTGTTCTAGGCGACGGATGCGGTGGAAGCGGCGCGTTGCCCTCTTCCTCTCACACACCGCCTGCCGACATGCTGGCGTCCACCACGGGACGCTACGCGTCCGCGGGCTACCGGAAGAACGGGGAATACAGTCCTCCGCTGCGCCCACCACCACCCGCTCGAAGAACTCCAAGCTCTCATCCACAGAGCCAAAGTCCAAAACCGAACGGGCAATGACGGAACGAGCACTGAAGGATGGCCAGTCAGCCCGCGCCAGGCACCATCTCGGTCGAGACGAGACACCCGGCTGCGGTCCGACCGGCTCAAGACACTGGGTAGTGATCACTACCATAAGAGTCCCCCAACACCCTCCACGAAAATTCGAGTAGGGCATCTAGGGACACCAAGGAAAGATCAATACAGGTAAATGAACCCGTGGGTTCGTGGAAGTAAGTAGCCTCGCCAGAATTGAGGCAAGCGAAGGAAAGTTCCTCCATTAAGGAGAACAACGTACCAGCAACATTTGTCGACCGGACATCTCCCCAAGCCGGGTCGCGACTGTTAAGTCCCTGAGGAGGAGAAACGACCGAGGCAGTTGCAACACCAACTCGCGAACCGCGTCATGAGGAGGAACATAAATCGAGCAGACAGTGTACTGGCGACCTAAAAAGAGCCGCACAGCCACAGCCTGCAAGGAAGTACAAAGATGCACACCTCGCGAGGGTATCGAATAAGCAGCATAAATTGTCGCACCCCGCCGGCGTGTGTGCTCATCCGGGGCGCAAGGGAAACAAACGTAGCCAGAGAGACGAAGGAGCTCCCGCGCAGCCAGGATAGTCTCCTGGAGACAAACGCAGGAAGGCCGCTCGCTCCCCAGCAAGGAGGCGAGATTTTCCCACTTAGCTAAGAGCCCCCTACAGTTCCAATGCAAAACGGAACTACAGGTGGGAGAGGCAGAATGAGAGGCAGAGAAAATAAAGAACAGAAAAATAGCCACGGACCAAGCTGAGCAGCAAACTCAATGGTCCGTAACCAGGGGCGGAATCGGTCGCCCCGACTCACCCTGAACGGGGAGAGTAGGGGTCGCAAGAGGCAAGCCCCGGAGACGAGGATCCCGATTACGGGAGGCCACAGACTCTTCAGCCGCTCTACCCGTAATAGAACGAGGGTGGGGAAGTGGGACAGGGAGTTCAAAGGGGGACTCCCATGAGGGGGGTAGAGGAGACAAGACGGGCTCAGCCGAAACCTCCGGCTCCCCACCAGGGGTAGGGTAGGGAGAACCAAACGTCCGAGGGCTCGTCACACCAGACAAGTGTTGACGGGGAGGGGAGGAGATATCCACCACAGGTGGAAGAGGTAGATCCAAGAGAGAGACCCGACCACTTTCGGCAGGAGCCGAATGGAGAGAGACTCCATGAATGAGGGCCAGGCCCCTCTCGACCGGGTCCACCGTGAGAACCGAGTCAGGAATCAAAGGTGTCACGGTGCGGTGTACCTCAACCAACACCCGGACACTAGTTAGGGCGCCGGGAGGTGACGCCCCACCGGCTCCCCGTAGAGGGTAGGGAGTCCCGAACGGACCAGGAGCAGCGCGCCGCTTCCCCTTTGGTGAAGAAGGGGAAGCTGGGCGAACAGTGGTCATGGACGGGTCCGAAGGACTCCGACCACGGTGACGCTTCTTCCTCCCTTTTGGGGCATCACCTTCCCCACCCGAGGGACGGGCAGGCAAGGATCCAGACCCCAAGGCCGGAGAGGGAGAAGGGGCACTTGCAGGTAGGGAATCAGACTCGGTGACTGAAGTTGAGGCAGGGAGACAAGAATGTGAACCCCTCATAAACATGGCAGTATCAGAAGAGCATATCAGGCATATAATGCTTTCCGAGTTCAAAAAAGGGAATAGTGCCACTGAAGCAACGCGAAACATTCAGGACGTTTATGGCAACGATATTCTGCATGTGAGGAAATGTCAAAGATGGTTTCAAAAGTTTAGGAATGGTGACTGCTGTTTGACAGATGCAGCACGCTCTGGACGCCCTGCTGACTTTGATGATGACCTGCTGTTAGCCGCACTTGAAGAAGACTGTTCAACAACTGTCGAAGAATTGGCCCAGAAACTCAATTCATCCCCGTCCACCATCCATCGACATTTGCAACAACTCGGGAAAGTGCCTAAGTTAGGAAAATGGGTGCCAGATGAATTGTCGGTCGACAATCTGAGGGTGTGGTAAACATTAGCACATCTCTTCATTCCCGTGATCTCCAAGATCCGTTTTTGCACCGTTTAGTGACTGGTGATGAAAAGTGGATACTGTACCAGAATGTTAAGCGCCGTCGACAGTGGGTTTGTGCCGGAGAACCAGTGACACCACAGCCAAAACCAAATCTTCACCCTTGGAAGGTGTTGCTCAGTGTTTGATGGGATAAAATGGTGTAATACACTTTGAAACCTTACCACACAACCAAACAATCACCGCTCAAGTCTACTGTCAACAACTGGATCGATTGAACACTGCACTAAAAGAAAAGAGACCTTCTTTGGTTAATCGGAAAGGAATCGTGTTCCACCACGACAACGCACGTCCTCATACCGCTCGGATTACTTCTGCAAAAATTGAGGAGCTTGGGTGAGAAAAACTTCCACATCCTCCAGACCTTGCGCCTTCAGATTATCATCTCTTCAGGAGTCTGCAAAACTATCTTAACGAGAAACAGTATACTTCTTTAGATGACCTGCACACCAGTCTTTGTACGTTTTTTGCCTCAAAACCGCCTGAATTTTATAAACATGGCATTGAAAAGTTTGTAGGACGTTGGCAGAGTGTCATTGATTCCGATGGAAAATATATACTAGATTAAAAAGTTTCAGTCGTTTTTTTTTTTGTCCTTCAAATTCCGATCTAAAAAACGACATTACTTATGGGATGACCTGATATATATATATATATATATATATATATATATATATATATATATATATATATATATATATATATATAGGGTGTCCATAAATTATTCACCCCATTATAAGCCTCAATAAATTCGTTATTATAAGAGCTATCTTAAAACGGTTTGCGGCAATTAATAACACAACTCAAGAAAATTTTTTCTTTATTTCGCAGAACATCCAATAGGGGCACAATGGCGACAGTGAAGGCGAAAGCAATTTTTCTTCCATGAGAACACTGTGAAGGCTACAAATTACCTAGATATGCTTGAATGGTATGCTGCACCTCAGCTTGAGGATATGCAGCCCCGTGTGTTCTTTCAGCAAGATGGGGGACCGCCACACTGGGGATTAGAAGTGCGGAGGTTCCTCAATGAAAAGTTCCCTTCTCGTTGGATCGGGCGAGATGGCCATATTCCATGGCCTCCTCGTTCCCCGGATATCACGCCTCTGTCCTTTATGTAACCCCATAAAAAGAAATCCAGAGTGTATGCAAAGAAGGTTAATAACATCACAGAATTAAGACACCGGATTGAAGAGACATTAGCTTCCATCACGCAAGACATGCTTCTTAATGTTTGGAACGAAATCATCTATCGCCTTGATGTTCTGCGTGCTACCAATGGGGCTCACGTGGAGGTTTACTGAATTAAAACGGTTTGCAGCAATTAATAACAAGAAATTTTGTTTTAAGATAGCTCCTATAATAACGAATTTATTAAGGCTTAAAATGGGGTGAATAATTTATGGACACCCTGTATATATATATATATATATATATATATATATATATATATGTGTGTGTGTGTGTGTGTGTGTGTGTGTGTGTGTGTGTGTGTGTGTGTGTTGTTTCACGGCAGTGTGGTTGATGGATGAAGTTGAAGGAAGTTCAATCCACATTGATACTCCTGTTCCTTTTGCCAAGGAAACTCGTCTGAACAGATTTCAACCAGATCAGAATACGGTTAGGGGTCCCGAGATTTGACACTTTAGAACAGCTGAAATTAGAAATACCTAAGCAATCTGGTGTTAGTCGACTGCCTTGCTTCCTGATGGAAGGGTGCACTGCTCTCTGTCCTTCGTGTCAGTTGTCGAGTTTTGTCCTCGTTGTGTCTACCGTTGCGTATTTGTACTCTTTTCTAATTCGTATATTTCCTCATTGCAGATAAACATGGCAACTCGAAGCAAGAAAGAGGTTTGGCTCATCGGACACCCGAATAAGGAGATCTTGGGTAGCCGCCTGCCGACGAAGTTGCAAGTCTTGCAAAAGTGCTTCTTCCATCAAAAACAGGAAAACCTACGACGGAGAAAATATCTGAACCTCTGTTTGGATGCTGTGATAGTAGGGATCCTTGCTCTTTCCAGAACACCATGAGGCGGGACAGCGCCCTTCGGAAAATGGAAGCTCTGCTCCAGCGTTACGACAAGTTGGTGAAAAGCAGGAACAGATCCGAGGAGAGCTGTCATGTTGCAGAGGACATGTTCAAGGCGGAACTCAAGAACGAAATCCTCGATATTGGTCATTCCAATGCCCTTTCTATGATGACAAACGAGAAAGACAAGCTCTTCTACAAGAGTCAGCAGGAGGACCCAACGGAGAGCAGTATGGGATCGGCAGACATGAAGCTGGCCCAAATGGAGAGTAGGAAAAGGCGTCGAGAAGAACAGCAGGAGGAGAGACGACACCGGGAATTCGAGCGGGCCAAGACGGTTACAGAAGCTGCTACTCTTGAAGACAGCTCCTCGTCCTCGGCGTCGCCATCTGCGGAAGATGATCCCTCCTTGGCAGCCTCCACGTCTGCTTCATGTCCTTCTCCGAGGAAGCGGTCGAGGAACCTCATCACTCAGGATGTGGCTGTCGCGTACGACCGGATGAACATTTCTTATCGTGATGCAGCGATGTCCTACGCCGTCGTCGCGCAATCCTTGGGGCACGATTTGAACGAGGTATCCATCTCCTCTTCCACAATGTATCGTGCTCGCCAGTCGCTTCGGAAGCAAGCAACAGAGGCGTATCAAGAGGGAGAATTCTGTCCTGAGGAGCCCTTGGTGTTGCACTGGGACGGGAAAATGCTGCCTGAAATCACAGGTGACGGATCTGTGGACCAGATTGCTGTGCTGGTCACCGGGAACGGCCAGGAGAAGCTACTTGGAGTTCCGAAAGTTCCAGCTGGCACGGGAGCGGAGACGGCACGCGTCTGCATTGATCTTGTGCGGATACACGACCTGTCCGAACGAATCAAGGGGTTATCATTCGACACGACGCAGGCTCCCACGTGAATCCCGGTGTTCGATGCCGTTAAGATTGAGGAGGGTCTCGGGAAGCAGCTGCTTTACCTAGCATGCAGGCACCATATGTACGAAATCGTCCTGGCCCAAGTCTTCCGGTCTTCGATGGGCCCCACCTCTGGGCCCGAGACTGGGATCTTCAAAAGATTCCAAGAGCAGTGGGGTTTCATCGACCGATCTCTTACCACTGCTATTGATTCAGATAGCTGCAGCATCGCTGGACCTCTTCAGGGTCTCAAGGACCGAGCTGTCCTTGTCGTGAGGGAAGCTCTGGCTTCTTGTCAGCCGCGGGATGACTACCAAGAACTTCTTCAACTGGTTATCCTCTTTCTCGGGGAAGAGACTGTCGCCAATGTGCCACTGCGGAAGCCAGGAGCATACCACCATGCACGTGGATGGCGAAAGCCATTTATGGATTGAAGCTGTACCTCCTTCAGGACCAGTTCAGGATGACCGGCGGGAGCTGAAAGGAATCACAGAAATCTGCCTGTTCGTCGCCCTGGCCTACGCAAAGGCTTGGAGTCGTGCGACGAGAGCAGAGCAGGCCCCACGTGTGGATCTGGAGTTCTTGCTGGACCTGGAAATACTGCAGGAAGATGCCGTGCTCGTCGACGTCGCCAAGCAAGCGCAAGCGGCCATGAAACGACACCTCTGGTACTTCTCCGAGACGCTGGTCGGCTTGGCATTCTTCGATCAAGGGGTTCCTCAGGAAGAGAAACAAAGGATGCGAGAGAACCTCGCCAAGCCGGCATCGAGGAAAGCGTTGAAGCGTCTGGAGGGGAAGACCGTCCTCGGCTCCTTCAAAGGAAAGAAGATTTCGGATTTCGTTACCTCGAGGACGAAGGATCTCTTCACCGCACTCGGGATCAACGGCGCCTTCCTCGAAAATCCCGCTTCATCTTGGGAAAGCGACCCACACTACCAAGCAGGCCTAGCTAGGGTCCGCGTCCTGGCTGTGGTGAACGACTCGGCTGAACGGGGGCTCGCTCTCATCGAGAAATTCAATACTGCCCTAACAACGAAGGAAGAAGACAAACAGTACCTGCTGAAAGCAGTTTTCAAGAACAGGAAGGATTTTCCGAAGCAGAAGGGGGAAATGATGAAGTGATGAGTCTGTGCTCTCTGACGTAAGGCGTGATTTCTCGGGACCCCTTATTTTTGTCGAAGGAGTCTCATTTTTGGCCAGGAGTGATAAATATGTAAAATGAACACGGGCATCTATGTGGATTAAAAATATAATGTGGTTCTCATTTATGAAACACCCTAATATATAGAATGAAATTACATTGTAATGAAAATGTAATGTGTAATGATTCATTACACACCTTTCATTACCATTATCATTACCATTATTGCCTCGAAATTTCTTTCATTATCATTACATCATCATTGCACGAGATTTGTAATTAATTATAATTAATTACCATTACAATGATAATGACCCCATGTCTGTTACCAATACTGATGTTATGTTCTACTTTCTCAAGTCTAAGTAATTAAGTTTCCATTTTATAATTATCACTAACCCTTTCGGTACTAATGTGCTTGCGGAATGTATGTTCCACGGGCGTGAAAATTAAGATCGCACAGGGTACGTAGTTAGGTGTTAAAGGGTTAAGAACTTTTAATTTCATAATTTATCCTTTTTTTTTATCTTTTATTAAACAAAATTTATTTTCATAAGTTTTGTAAATTTTACTTTGTGTTTACTACAATTATTATTACTTGCCCTTTTCACTTCTTTTATGCAATAAACTGAATCCCATTAATTTTGCCTAAAAAGCTTCCAAGCAATGTTCCCTCTAATTTTTTTTAGTCCGTGTGCACAAGAAATTTTCGTCGTGCATACATTTAGATTCATGGTGAAAAATTGTGCAAACTTTTCTGAGCGCTATTAAGTATCTTCAAAATTAAATATATATAAATATTAAATACTTAATAAATATTATTTCCATAAGGTGATAGCTTGATCATTACGGTACTATTAAATGGATATTAAAAAACTGTTTACAATATTATATATTCTTAAAAAAGAAAACATTTTATCCATTCTAAAAATATGAATAAAATAAAAAAGTAAAATAAAATTCGTCAAAATAAAGAAATAAAATAAAAATAACTAATTGAAAATGACTATTTTAGTTATCATTTCTCAAAACAATTTTTAGCAATTTAAAATAGACTATCAAGATTAATTCATGATTTTATCCATTCACAAAATAGGAATAAAATAAAAAATAATAAAGTGCCTTTCATTTAAGTATGATTATGATTTCTCCCTATGATCTTTAGCATTTGCCCATTCCAAATAAACTCTATGAAGACTAATACATCCGTCATCATTCAGTAACTTTTAATTTGCATGAGCGTGTCCAAATGATTTTCTTTCAAACAGTTTCTTAATTTGTTCTTTATAGAATTCATTAAACTGAAATTTTTTAAATTACTTCATTTACTGTCGTGACTCATGATACGCTTGAGCCTGTGCACATTTTATTTTGCTGTGTGCACGGGTTTCACAACGCGTGTGCGTGTGCACATGCGCACACCTTAGAGGGAACATTGCAAGTTCCAAACTTTCAATGGTATATTCCGATTAAAATACTGTGAATATATTATTGTTGGTCTGAAACATTATAACATTACTAGCACATCAAATATCTAAATTGTACAAAAAAAATATCGTAAAACTGTCACTTGTATTCTTTTCTGAATAAAGATTTTTGTTTTTGTTTAAATCACTGAATTAAAATTTATAATTTAAGTTACACATATAATTACCCCAGCTTCAAAAGTCTGTAATTAAAAGCTTTAATCGTAGCCCCTCCCCAACCTCCAACAAAATATTTTGGCTACTATTACGTTTCGGGGCTACTAGATTTCAGTGATCCGCCCATTTCACCCATCAAACCAATCAGAGTTTACGTCCGGGTTAGGGTACACTATCTCAGGTGGTTATTTCCCACATAACCAACTTTCGGCCAATCAGGATCCTTGTAAAAAATTTCAACTTTGTAAAAAACCTGGTGTCCTCGAAACTTAATATTTACCATATATTTTTTTTTTTCCCTTTATTTATTTTACCGCCGATTCATACCTAGTGTGTTACATATCTCAGCGAGGCAGTGGGTGAGTGGTGTTACTGAGTTGGGGATGATATACCAGGGGGGGGGGTGTTGTGTTCAGTTATTGGGAGTGGGTATGGGGGGGGGGGCCTGGTCTCAGACCCGTTGAAACAGGTGGGAATAAGTGAGGAAACGGGAAATCGCTTCCTTCGAAAAATGGGGGCCCTCAGCGAGCATGAATTGCAGACGCTCGGGTATGGGAATTTCGGCCAAGTGAGGGAAAAATCTACAATTAAATTTACCATATATATATATATATATAAAGTTAATTTTTAATACTGCTTAGTAACAATAAATTTGTTTAATTTAATCTATAAATGTAATTTTAATTATGGGGTTACGTAGACCCCACACTGGCCTTCTGGGGTTAAAAAAATAAAACTAAAGAACAGACTAAATATTAAGTTTGTCCATTGCTGTAATGACAACTAGCATTTAGGAATTGGTTAAAGAGCAAACAAACACGAGCGACAGTCTCTTCTTTGTACGAGCCAAGTATTCTGTCGAGGAATAAAAACTTGTTAACAGTAGCATGGCTCCAGTTGAACTAAGTGCTTACTTGTACAAATGAGGCCTCGTCTCTTCAGGGCATTTTTTGATGCAATAAACAATGGCTTCACTGGTACCCATCTCCTGAATGTCAACATTGGATGGACTAAAAAGAAGCTCAGGGATTGAGAACCCCTCATTGTTCAAGCGAATCAACTGTAAACAAACATTTTATTTCTAATAATAAACCCATTATTATTATTGCACCTCATGCCGGAATATTTGTGCTCCCGGATCACGTTAAAATCATATCAAACAAAGAAAGAAATTAAGGATGTCGAATACGCTAAAATTTTAGTGGAGGACTAAAATGTTAAACATTACTAACAGCATTAAAGCATCCAATCACGCATTCTATGGAAGGAATTTTGTTATCATTTTACTGTTCTCTTTTGCGATTAAAATGTGTGACTGTGAACTCAAGTGGCGATATATTAATCACTTTCATTATCCTTTTATGCTTTACCGAGTTTAGCACATGCAAGTCAGTTTGTGTTTTAAAGTTACCATACTGTAGAGTGTAGAACATGTTTTACGATTGTCCTACCTAAATTCGAGAGAATATAAGACTGAGAATGTTACCTGTTCCCCATTTGGGGCTTTTCCCGTAGACTCTTCTCTGGATCTCAAATAGCCTCTCTTAATAGTAGTGAAATCTGGAAGGACAATCCCGAAGGATCGTATTAGAGTCTCCTTTGTCAAGAGTAGTCTTCATATCAGCTATGAAATCATTCAAGATGAAACAGGAGTCTTCTTTCACTTGATTAATTACCCAAGTCTCATCCATCACATTCAACTGTCTGCCAATAATCAAAATGGATAATCGATCCTGCCTTCACCAATCTTGCTCTCAAATATACGAAATATAGGAATTTAACCAAAGGATTCATTCCTAGTTCAACATTCTTTTCCACGCTATTAACTCAAGAGCTAAAGCAACAACCCACTGCAACTTTGTTTCAGACACGCAGTGCCGAGCATTCCTTTTTAATATGTATAAATACTGATCTACCACCATTTATGCACAGTGCCTAAAATCTTTTTCTCCTTCAATAATTGTCCTCAATACCTCAAATGTAACAGGACTCCATAGAGAGAAGCTCAACAGGCTATCTTCAAGTTATGATTATAAAAAATCTACACTCCATCACAGGGACTAATAAACCTTATCTGAGCAGTGACCATTTCATAAACGGAAAATTTTGTCAACAAATTTTCAGATTCTTTAAAGTTAATTTGGGCTCACTAACTTAAACTAATCTAATGAATCTAACACATTTCTCAATAAAATTATCTGTCACTAAAAGGAGTATAGATCTAAATTGAGATGGTGCAGATTTTTGGGCAACGATGCTCTATTTATTACTGTTTATGAACGTGTTAAAACAAAATTTGGAGAATCGGCCTTTGATGTAATTTTTTAGGAGTTTATGAACCATAAAATAAAGTGTTTATATTTTTCTTGTTACTATAGATATAAGTTACAAGAAATTTTTTTTATAAGAATTTCTAGGAATATGAAGAAACAAAATTCTTCAAAGAAAGACTAAAATAATTTGTCTCAAATGAAATGATGATTAGTCGTGGAACGTGAGAAGCAATCACTTAGGAGTAAATAATGGAATTCCACTGCTACATTTTGGAGACAAAGCATGTTTAGTAAGTGATAAAACATCAAACTCCATAACACTAACTTGTATTAGGATTTCAGATTCAGTAAAACTACACACACTGAAGAGTTCGAACATTTGGATGTTAATTTATGTACATCATAAAAAAAGAACTGTACAATTAAATTTAATTTACTGAATCTATAACAGAATATGAGGACACAATTAACCTTTAATTCCAAACAATGAATACTTCTTAAGGACTACTTTCAGTACTTTGATCAGTGTTGCTCAGTTGGGGTGGGGTGCAAGAACTGGGCATAATTTGAGCCAGGGTAATCATGGAGTAGGTGGCTGGCACAACTCCAACCACAGCGCCGATAGAAATTGAAGCCAGACCTTCGTGCTATGAATCCAATCTCGAGCCAACCTAGCCACAGAAACTCCAGAATATTTGTTTCACTGAGATGTCCTTATAACAGACCCATTCTTATTTAAATGACTTACTAGAAATTAAGTTTGTTACCCAGCGTTAAATTAAAGGCCATGTGATTTTTAGGAAAAATTAGGAAACTGGTTCACTCACAAACCAAGTGATATGGGTGACTTTGGAAACATTCACAGAAAGATGAACAATACCTGCAAATTATGTACTATGAGATAGAACAAAATCTAGCATAGTTGAAGAAAGAACTGCAGAACTGTTCGAGTCAACACTGAAAAGAAAAACCCAAGTGTCAACTTTGAACTGCGCTTCTCAATACTTCAACAGATATTTCAAATGAACTTCTGCAGAAATTGGGTGAAAATATTCCCAGGTGACTTCAGACTATTTTAAAACAAAAGGTGGCCATGCAGATTATTAACACGATTTCTGTAGTGATGCATGTTCTTCATTTTTCTTGCATTCATTTGTACAATACACCCAGTTATGTCTACAAATTTTTGTATTGCATACACAAATTATAATATACTCTGTGGGATGAATTTCACGATTAAACACATGAAATGAATGAATGATTTAAACCCACAAGGCAAAAGAAAAATGATTCCAAGGGCTTTCGCGTATTCAGAAGTACACTTCATCATTCCCTGATGAGGCGTACTTCTGAATACATGAAAGGGCTTGTAGTGTGTGTGTGTGTGTGTGTGTGTGTGTGTGTGCACACCATCTAATAGATTTTCCTTAAATAACAACATGTACAAAAACCCTGAGTAAACTGAATGAGCTAACTTTATAACAATGACCTTTCTTGCCTGTTAGATATGATTTCCTTAATATGATTTGTGAGTATCTTCCCTCCAATATCAATGCGACACAAAGCACCTTTCTCTTTCTTTCCCTGAATATATGGGACAATGCGAGTGAAACTATATCCAGAATTAACAAATAAACAACAGAGCTCCTTTGGTCTATCTCTGTGATACTTATGGACTGAAAGGTCAGCAGCTGAAAATGAATAACAGTATTACCACCTTGCAAGTAATAACTCAGACTGGAAGATGATCAACAAAATCAATAACTGAATAACTACACGCTTACTTTCTTTTAAATTGAAGCATTAAGAGTGTTTCAGTAAAAACAATATTCAAGTTGTATTTAATTATCTACAAAAATCTCCCTTTCTGAGTAAAGGGAGCCTGAGTTTTTTATGTAATGGAGTCCCCTTTTAAAAGTATCATACTTAACCATCTACACCCGCTGCAAAATGACTTCGGACCTTCGTGCGATATTCCGCTGAGAAAGCAGTCTGAAATCGATTTGCATTTCTCACGCTACCGAGTAAAGTATTTTGTCTGGAAGTATCTGGCATGTTGTTAGTCGATCCCTTTATGCTACCGCAGAGGCAAAACTCGTCAGTGTTTAGATAGAGGTGACGTGGGGGTGTTGTGTTTCTACCGTACCGTGTCCAGAAGAATTCTTGGATTTTTGTGTGCAGTCGTTTGTTCTTTATTTTTCTTAAAGTGCAGTGGACATGCCTGGGAAGTATTGTTCTGTTGAGGAGAAGGCCCGTATTCTTGCGTGGAGGCAAGAAAATGTCCCGATAAAGAGGATATGCGAGCGTACTGGTCGGGCGAAGTTGACCATCATGAAGCTGCTGGCGCCGGCTAGAGGCCTACCACCCAACGTCGTACCGAAGCACAATTTCGGTGGTGGAAGGCGAAGGAAGACCTATAAGGCCACGGATAACCTCATAAAGAGAGAAGTGTTGAAGAACCCTCGACTTACAGCGTCTCAATTGAAAAAGAACCATCCCAAGCTGCTGGAAGCCATGTCTGTTCGAACGATCCAGCACCGGCTGCAAAAGGACTTGGGGTTACCATGCCGTACCGCCACCAAGAAGAAGCAGCGTGTTGCCTTTGCAAAGAAATACGTTCATTGGACATCGGCACAGTGGAGGAAGGTGATGTTTTCAGATGAAAGCATGTTCCAGGTGTTCCAGATTCGATCTGCCAAGGTGCGACGCCCGTTATCTGCTAGTCGGTACCACCCGGCCTACACGGTACCGACTGAGTCAGTGATGTGTGGGGGTGTTTTTCTGGTGAGAAGGGAAATGGGGGTCTGTACTTCCTTCCCAAGAATGTGATGATGAACGGTGACCGTTATATTGACGTTCTTAACGACCATTTGTTGAACCACTTCGCCATTCATGGCAGTGAGATTTTTATGTACGACAGTGCCCCCTGTCACAAGGCCAAGGTGACGAAGTGGCTTAATGAGCGGAAGATTAAGGTGTTAGAGTGGCCTGGCAATAGCCCCGATCTCAACCCCATCGAGAACTGTTGGCATTACATGAAGATCATGGCAGAGAAGAAGACTCCTAACCTCGCGAACCTCAAGATGGAGCTGATAAAGGTGTGGTGCAAGGAGATGACATTGGACTACTTCAGGAAGCTCAGTGATTCCATTCCCAAACGGCTCCAGGGGGTCCTCAAGAACAAGGGAGCCATGACTTCATATTGATGTAACTAAGTTTTTAAATATATTTGGTTTTTTATAATGATGTTTGTGCTTTTCCTCCAAAATGGTAGATGGTCCAAAGTCATTTTGGGGCGGGTGCATATTTAGAAATTTTGATGAAAAACTGCTGAAGCCATGAAAAAATTAAGGGGGAATTCTGAAGCAGTATGACTGAAAATGGATTTAAAAAGTGCTGATCATTTTACCCATGCTATAGGGCCTAATTTAAAAATTACTGGAAGGCCATTAAGACTGGTTTACTGACCAAACATATACAATTACAGTAATGTCATGATGGAGGGTAAAAAAAAACAGTATTAAAAAAGTATTAAAAAAATATTTCAATTTAAAAACAAATTTGAAAATCACATTTCATAAAGGAACTCCTATACATTCATTTTTGGAACAAAACTTAAAAATAAAAAGTATATAAATACAATACACAGTACTTTACTGTATTGTAACTATCTTAAGAGGAGGGGAAACAAGCTTGACATTTGTGAAATGAGAAATCATCGCATGGAACATTTGAAAGGTTGAAAGGAAAGCACAATACACAATCTGAACCCAAAATTAACCCTTAAGAATGAAAAAATAAATTTTACAACAAAATGCACCAAAAATAATTTTTTTAAATTAAAAGATAAAAACTTCACCAAATGACAAATTCCTTCAAAATGTGCAATCATCAGAATTTGGTACCTTTTTTATGTTTCATAAAGGTTTACATCAACAATAATAATAATGACCTTCAGACTGAACAAAAATTGAACTAAATGTGTGTGGGTTAAGCGACAGTGAGTCTGTCTGGGTAGGAGTTGGATGGTTTGATCTTCCACATCCAGATTATATTAGCAACCAATGGTTCAGATCCCACACAGCTACAGCTGTAGGTCCCTTCCATATATAGGGCGGGTCGTACTCAGGTGACAACATGAATGTGATAAGCCTTTTTCATCAGTGTCGAATGCAAGATTCTATGAACTGTTGTCTTGGATATGTTGAGTCTTCGACCGGCCTCCCTAACCGAAGTTGTTGGTTCATCCTCAAACAATTGTCGTACCTGTTCGGTACTGTTACGTGCTGTCCTTGGGCGTCCTCTTCCCACCTCGTCGTGTACAGATCCAGTTCTTTTAAATTTGTTCACAAGTTCACGAATCGCTTTGTCTGTAGGACCGGTTCTGTGGAATCTTCTTGTAAATTTTTCTCTGATTTCATTACATTGCATTCCTTTGATACGGGATGTTACAACAAAGATGCATTCTTGTGTATTCATTATTAATAGGGTTCTGAAAGAGAATGAAAATAAAACTATGAAACACTGAAAAAATTCTGAAAATAAAATTATGAAAAAAATTTAGAAATTTATACATTTTTAACACATATTAAACATGATAAACATAAATAAAAGTGTGTTTTTAAAAAATTTGTCCGATTTCATTGAAATAGATAGTTAATTCTGGGACACCCTGTATAAATAATAATAAATTACGAAGCCCTAACTAAAAATAAAAAAAAGAAATACAGTAATTCAAATACTTCAAAACTTATCATTTGGTCATAAATGTGGTAAAATTCTAGAATAAGGGTAATCTGAAGCCTAGCCTATTTAACCAAAATAAAGTTTAAATATTGTATACATAATATAAAATAAAGCTTATTTATAAAGTTGAAAGGGTTTTTAGGGACTTATTTTTGGAAAAACAAAATAAACAAAATATGGCTGAAGGTGAAGCAATTAAGGCAAAGATTAAATCATTGAAAAGGAAGAGATCAGCAAGGAAGGGAGTCATTACCAGGCTTTTAACTAGCTTTAATAGCAAAGAAAATCCAAATAAAATTAATTATGATACTATTTTGGGTGGTTTAAATAGAATTAAACAGGAAATAATAATTATACAAGGAAATTGTGAAATGGGATTTTTGTGAATCTTTGCCAAGCTTGTCACTGTGTTTGAGATTCTTTTTGACTGTCTATTGCTTCATGTGAAAGAAGTTTTTCCAAATTGAAATTGCTAAAAAATTTCTTTCACTTGACCATGAGTCAGACATATTGACAAATCTGGCTTTACTTTCAAATGAACATGAATATACAAAGAAGGTTAATTTTGATGAGGTCATTGATCAATTTGCAGAAATTAAGGCTTGAAAGCAGAGACTGTGAATCCTCTCTATTTACCTTTGAAGAATAGGCTGAGGCTCAGCCTATTCTTCAAAGGTAAATAGAGAGGATTTATGCTTAACCACTGAGCGCTGAGACTGGATTTCCTGTGTTTTTTGTATAAAATAAAATGCAGTACCATATTACCTGTTCACTGAATTTTTAATGTCCTGCATTTTTCTTATTTTCAATTTGCTTATGACAGTACTGTACTGTTTAAAAATCTACTTGCAAACATAATATATTTTTCTGTGTATTTAAATTTTAGGTACTTGTGGGTTATCTGTCGCCACTTTTTAATATTTTTTTATTTATTTATTTTTATATATTAAGAGAAGAGGATTCTTTATACTGTACAGCATTGACGATTGGTTAGGTTAAGTCGTGCTAGTTTGGTTAAATAAAAAACTTTTTAATATTTTTTTTATTTAGTTATTTTTATATATTAAGAGAAGAGGATTCTTTATACTGTACGGCATTGACGATTGGTTAGGTTAAGTCGTGCTAGTTTGGTTAAATAAAATGGTATTTAACCAAACTAGCACGACTTAACCTAACCAATCATCAATGCCGTACAGTATAAAGAATCCTCTTCTCTTAATATATAAAAATAAATAAATAAAAAAAATATTAAAAAGTGGCGACAGATAACCCACAAGTACCAAATTTTAAAATTATTTATGGGGGATGCCAAAAGAAGGATCCGCCCCAGGTGCCATATACTTTAGGTACGCTCCTGTCCACACCTTTACCAGTTCCAGCAAAATGTCATTACCAAATACCTATTTCAGTCATTAATTTATCTCATTTATTCTTAAAAGTCTCCAAAGTATGGGAACTCACAACTTCCTCATCTAAGCTATTCCAGAATTTTACTATTCTATTTGAAAAACTATGTTGTACTAACTGTGATTTACATCTTTGCTGAAAAAGCTTAAGGCTATGGCCTCTTGTCCTTTCATTGTGATCCTTTGTAAAAAGGGAGTGGAAGTCTATATTATCTAACTCTTTTATTATTTTATATACTTCTATCATATCACCTCATAACCTTCGCTTTAGGGAGAACATATTTAGGTGCTCCAATCTCTCTTTGTAACTAAGGTGTCTAAGGCATGGTAAAATCCTTGTGGCTCTCTTTTGTTCTTTTTCTAGTCTGTCTTTGTCTTGCTCTAAATAAGGACTACTGAACTGAATGCCATACTCAAGAAGAGGCCTCACATATGAAGTGTAGAGCCTACTTATAATTTCTGGCGATTTATATTCTATATGTTTCTACATTAGGTTCACTCTAGCATTAGCTTTATTTCTAATTTCAATAAAATGAGTTGTAGGTTTAAGATCATGATTCACAATGACACCCAAATTTCTCTCCTTTTTCTTTATTTATCCAACTTCCATCCATGTTATACTCAAATTCTGGATTGTCATGACCAACATGCGTAACTTTATACTTTTCCATATTCCCAACTTTGTCTGCATATACCTAATCAAATCAAACATTAAAACTAATGAAAATATTATGACAACCTAACCAATCATCAATTTATATATATATTTATATATATATCCGTAGTAGGGCTTGATTGTATGTAGCACCTGACTTAGACAATGACTGTGATATATGGGGTATGTCAATTTTGTCAACTTTTTTCAAATCAATTTTGGTAGTGAAAATATAGTGTGTTTTCATGTCAAAACTTGAAATTGGCCAACCAAAATGAAATAAAATAACCCTTACCTACATCAATTTTACCTTAAAGTTTCAGAAATTGACTCTTTTACTAAATAATAGGACATAAATTGATTAACTCTTCATCTGTCACAGAATTATCCCACTGATTACATATGGAATGTTTTCAAGGTCATATAGTTGTTGTACAATGTACAAGTCACAACATGAATAGAACTGTCCCTCACTCTCAGTCCTCAGTTGCCTCTTAGATGTCATAGATGGTGGTTTGCTGTTATTGCTCTTGTACCTACTTCATAGTTATTCTACTAGACAAATACTACAGTTTAACTATAAGTATGGATTATTGATTATTACAATTATTTATTATTATCATATTCTTCTGTCTAATTATGTTGTAATCCCATGAAATATTTTTTTATTGAATTTTAGAACATTGAATGACTAAACTTTGAAACATCATAATTGATATAAAATACTTAAATGTTTTTCTTTCTTTTCAGATATTCCTAAGATTCCAAAATTGAAGACAAGAATCTTAGTCGGTACAGGCAAGGAGCTTCCCATATCAGAACTACCAACACTGCGAGACATGCTGAGACTAGGGTTACTGCTTCATGAACAAAATACAAAGGATAGAAGGAACTACACAGAGAAAGAGCTCATAAGGGACATGATTCCCCCTCTTCTGCATCAGTGGAAAAAAGCTAACGTGTTATTCAAACCACCTGTACTCAATCAGTATAGAACTATTGAGCTAAAATTAACAAAGCTGTGGCACAAAGCAGTTGAGACATCACTTGGTAAAGGAAAACTAGCAAAGAAAAATAAATTTCTGCACACACTTGATACTCTTCTTGACATTTTTAACTGCCAGTGTCCCATAGAGTTGTGTTCTGAAGCCAATTGTTCTCCCTCATGCAGAAGAGAACCTCACCCTCACATTGATTGTTGCTGTCCTTGTGAGAAGAAGATCCCTGTTTTGAGCTGGCTTTCATAAAGGCGCAGAGAACAAAGGCAGGAGGCCAAGGAAATATGCAGATTGGTTTGGCAGATTATTCAGAAACCAAAAAACATATTGTTATTGCTAAGAAAAAAAGAGAAAATCCGAGAGAGGGAAGAAAGGAAGAAAAAGAAGAGTGAAGAAGCCACCCAAAGAGATGAAGAGCTTTATCAAGAGGTTTCTCACTTCTTTGAAAGCTCTTCAGATGAACAGAAAGAAGCAACATCAGATGATAGCTCCAAAATGCCATCTGAACCTTTGCCAAAGAGAATGAAATACAACACTAAAGACATCTCAAACATTGCCCTTGCCAGTATTTGCCACCATATGGGGCTATGAGAGAGTGCAGAGATTGCCACTGCCGCTTGGATAGATGCAGGCCTCATCAGCCGGGAGGATACATCCTTAGTGATAGATCATAATAAGATAAGAAGAGCACAAGAAAAAATAATGAAGGAAATATCTGATCAGCATGAAAAAGATTTGAAGGAGGAAGGTCTCTCTTGCCTTTTGTTTGATGGAAGAAGAGATGACACAAAAGTTCTCCTAGAGGTAGAGGGAATGGACAGAAAGTTTCCCAGTCTCATCAAAGAAGGACACCACTGTGTGTGTTCTGAACCTGGTGGCCGCTATTTGTTTCACTTCGTTCCTGAAGCAGAAGTAGAAGGCAAGAAACATGCAGAGGCAATTGCTGATCAAATAATATGTTGGCTTCAAGAAAGAAGACTTGACAGTTCACTGCAGGCCATTGGTGGAGACTCAACTGTGGTGAACACTGGATGGCAGGGCAGTGTTATGATGCATTTAGAGAAAAAACTTGGAAGAAGGCTTGTTTGGATTGTATGTGATTTGCACACAGGGGAACTACCTCTTCATCATCTCATCCAGGAACTTGATGGTCCTACAAAGAGCAACAAGTGGTCAGGCCCCCTTGGCAACATGCTAGATGAAGCAACAGAATTAGAAAAAATACAAAATTTCCTAAGGTCGAAGTAGGCCCTCCCCTTCCAGTGTTGTCTGAAGAAGTTATCAAAGACCTCAGCATGGATCAATCTTATGCTTATCATATTGTTCAAGCAATCAGATCAGGAGAGTTGCCTCAAAATCTGGCTCTCTTGGAGATTGGACCCGTAAGTCACAGTGATTCGTTTCTGCAGGATTTGGGTTTCCAAACATGCACTGAAGGGCAAAATGCTACAGAATTTGATGTTGATTGTTGAATTTATTATTGGGTTTTATCTTCCTCACTGGTTCAATGTAAAACTTAATCCAATGTGGATGGAGGGGCCCAACCACATCTTGTTTCAATTACAGCTACTGAGAACCCAAAGGAAAGGAGTGGTGGACATCGTGTTACCTGTGGTGAGAAGGTCCGCTTGGTATGCTAGGCCAGAGGCAGTTTTGCAAGCAATACTCTGCAGCCAATGTACCAAAGAGTGAACTGAGGCTGTGGAAATCATTCTAAAGCTTAGAGGAACATCACTAGATGATGACCAGCTGGGAGACTGCTCTGTTCAGACAAGGAAGGTACCTCTGATAAACGTCAATGCCACGAAATTGTCAGAATTAGTTAACTTGAGTTCGGAAGTTTTGGAGCTACCACTGACAACATGTATAACGAACAAAGATTTAACACAACTTAAGAGGCCCCAATGCAAGTGCCAAAGTGGCCTTCTCACACTCAGAGTATGGAGAGGTGTGAAAATGGTCACAGAAGCAGCTAGTCAAGTTTACAGTCATGAGAGGTGAGAAGGCTACATCAAAGTGCAAGTAGCAAGCCGAATGCTGATGTCAAGGAACCGCAGCAAAAAGGACATGACTGCATTGGTTACTTTCAAATAAAGACTCTGAATGATATCTTATTGCCACTTTAAATGTTGATAGGATGTTTGCACTCATTTGTTATTTTGTTACGAATTTACGGAAAAATGGAATTTTTGAATTAAAATTGATATAGGTAGGAGTTATTTTTTATTGTTTTTGAAGCAAGGATATTATTTTGTATGCCAAATGATTACATTAAATTACTACCAAATCACATGATTTTCAATTTAGTCATTTCACCCCCAAAATTGACACACCCTACTGTGATAATACTGATTACTACCTGTAAGGTTAATTGGTGAAATCTTAGTCACTCTGAGGTAGATTACTATACAATGCAGACTGATGCACTACTAAGGCTTGTGAGGATTCTTGTAGAAGCTTTGGCTTGTAGGAATCCCTCCTATGATGATGTAAAACATATAGATCTCTTAAATAAGTATTATGGTGAGCTTGAACATGCCATTAAAGGTGCAAGTGGAAGTAGCTTTAAGAATAAAAAATGGGGAAAAGTAAATGTCAATCCAGGGTGGGCAGAATACTGTGCTGATTTGTATGATGTAGCATAAAATGTATTCATGGAATGGGTTGCTATGGGGAAACCCAGGTAGGGGGAGCTCTTCCAACTGAAAAATAGAACTTGTGCTAGGTTCAAGGGTGCTCTTAGATTTATAAGAAAAAGTGAAGAGAATCTCTAGCCAGGAAATTAGGCAATAGCAGTACTTCCAGTAGGGAATTCTGGAAGGAGGTTAATAAAATTAACAATAGTAATCTTACCTTGTCAAATGTAATAGAGGGGGGATAGACTAAATATATGCCTGAATGTAGAACACTCCGCGGAGCTACTAATTAATGACTCAGAAATCTGGCAGGCTATTCATAAGTTAGATGATAACAAAAGTTGTGGCCAAGATGGTATACAAGCAGAACATTTAAAATGTTGTAGCCCTCATATAATACTTATGCTTGCAATGTGTTTCACAAGCTGTATGATTATGGTACATGGGTACTTACCACAGTCCATTTTGAGGTATTCCATGTCAAGTGTACACACTTTTTGGTGATTGCCATTCATCTCACCGATTTTAATGATTTTTGGTGTGGTAGTTGGGTATGATGAGTAATGAAGCATGACCAAATTTTAGCCACTTGGGTCAAATAGTTTGTGAGTAATGACCCCCCAAATTTGGGGTCAGCAACGTAATCTTGTGATTTTGAAAGGTCATAACTCAGGATCTAATGGATGGATTTTAATGATTTTGGTGTCAAAATGCTCAGAAAAGACAGCAGAATAACTTTAATTTTATGCACAGAGTGCGTACATTCCATTAAAAAAAGTTGCATTTATATTTCACCTTTGACCTTGACCTTAGGTCAGAGTTCAAAATTCAAGGTCATAAAAATTGGCATAAGTAAAGACCTTTAGATGAAGCATATTCAAGCAAAAAATTGGAGTGGGATCTCCATGGGTTTGCTTTCCACAAGCATTTGAAATTGTGCATGTTGAAAATTTTTAGTATTTTATTTAAGATAACTTCACAAATAGTTCATATATATACATATTATAATATAGCTACATACATGATTTGATATATACCTATAGGTAAGCATCAAGATTTTTACAAAGAAATTATTTGGTTCTCTAAAAGTATCAATAATTTTTATCACAAATCCTATATAATTTTGGCAGTTAAAAATAACTTGAAATTTAGGTGTTTGAAGTTTGAACAGTGAACAGTGACTAACTTGTACAGGTATTTCTGATGAATTAACACTTCATATTGCTGTGCTGAACCTGAAAAATATAAATTTTATACCTATTAAAAATTTAAGTAAAATTATCATGATAAGGAGTTGTTTAAAAAATTAATTAGCAAGGTAGATAGTTAAACCCCTTAGTTACCTCCCAAGGCCTAGGTGTGTACCTCGTTCCAACTTCCAAAGGACCTAGGCCTAGATACTATGCAGGGTGCCAAAACAGGTTTTTTTTCATTCCGTATTAGTTTAGAGATCTTATATATTCTACTGTATGGCAGAAACAAGCATAGGCATTGGGCACACGCTTGTGGAGAAAATAAATTTTCTAACCTCTAAGCTATTAGGATTCTAACCCAGGACCATTTATTCACAGTCACAGGCTCTAACGACTAGAGGGTTAGAGGGATTTCCGCTATTTAATAATAATTTAATATTAGGAAGTTGTACAATTTAAGATAGACTAATACTTAGAACTGTATTCATAAGTGTAATTATTAAAATATAGTTAGTTACAGTATATAGGCATACATGTCAATAAGCAATTTAAATAGCAATACTCACATTTTCCATGCAGTTGTAAGTTTTTGATTATATGTTTTTGACAATAAGTTTGTATCCAGTTTCTTGATTAATTTTTAAGATGATGCTTTTTCAGGATCATATTGGCTTCATTGGTTTCCTTTTTTGTGATTGTATATGTTCTTCCAGTAGCTGTCATTGGGTTTATGATTGTGAGGATGTCAGACAAATCTACTGTAAGTATATCAGGATTTTCAGGATAAGTAAATGACTTGTTTGGGCCACAAGGGTGAAGGAAGTTCACTTTCACTTCACCCTCACCAGGGTATGTTTCCATCACACACCCAATCCACCAGTGGTTATCATACTCCACTGTTACATATCCTGTGACATTTTCAATTTTAAAATTGAGTGGCTCATTGGGGGGAAGCGAATTCCTTTTGACTTTCAACTGAGGTGCTGTACATTTGTACTTCTAAAACAATTTTTTGTCAGTGGTATGGATGAATGTAATTTTTTAGTTCCTGGTATGGTTCTCGCTTTTGATAAAATTGGATCTAAAAATTCTCTCTCATTTGAGTATTGTTCTTGTGTTGCAAAGCTAAAAGGCATTTGAGTCAATTTTAAGGAACAAAAATCAAAAAGATCTTTTGGGGACAGAATTTGATTTTCATATGGCCTACGAAGACTTTCTTTTGATGGTTCCTCCGACACCATCCGATGATCCCTTGCCATGGCTGGTAGCAAAAAAATGCCACTCAACTTTAACTCCAAATTCTTGATGGTGGTGGCATAAATTTAAAAAGTTTTTGCAGTTTTTGTATTGACCTGCGCTTCTGTCGGTAAAATAGATAATTCTGTTTAGTAGCTGAAAATTTGATTTAAGTTGATTTATTAAAACTTTATGAATAGATGCACCGCAACAGTATCATGTGTATTACACTCTGAGATAATAGTTAGAGAGCTGTGATTTACTTTTTCTTGCTCTTTGTAATAATAAACCCATGGATGAAGAGTTGCTTGGCAATTATTCCAGTGAAATCCTTGAGCACAATCTTGGACTACAAAGGAATAGTTTTTGGAAAAGTCCCCAATCACCAAAAAATTGCCTTTATCCAGTTCATTTTTTTTTTTTCTAAATACTTGGCTTGTTGTTTGGCAATGAAATCATGATGCCTTAGTTGAGTTAGTCAAGAAATAAAGGTATCTAGGAAATCTTCTAAATTTTGAATAACACAGTCCAGCTGAGATCGATCTGTTGTTGTCCACTGTTTATACTGGATTTCATCAATACCTTTTTCTTCGTAACATGTAAGAAGAGTTTCCTTTAGCGAATCAGGTCGAGGGCATTGATCACACACTCCTAAATAAATAGCAAGAAGGTTGACTTTTGTCACAAATAATTTTGGCTAAAGCGCAGTGGTAACTACTCACTGGAGTTTCTTCCTCACTGGTAATTTCTGCCATTCTAGAACCTGTCATCATTAACTTAACATTCTGATGAATTGTGCAGATGCACACACTATGTGTCCCACTTGCTCCCACCAAAACACATTCTTTGGGGCATAGCATCGCAAATTTTGAAAATCCTATATAGAGAGCTAGAAACTTAAACTTAAATTGTTGAGATGCTTCTTTTAGATTAAATAAAACTAACCTCCTTGATATTTTTTTCATTCACCATTTTCTTTTATTGTTATGCAGTCTTTCTTGCCTGCCATTTGTCTACTTATTTTATCATTTCTAAAAAACTCTTTAACAGTGTTAGTTACTTCCAGTGGCAATTCCTTCCCCATCTTTGGATTTGGTGATGACAATACTCCCTTTTCTTTTGCAAGCTGCTGAGCCTGAACAGCCATTCTTTGTGAACAGTTAAATTCTTATTAGTTTTCTTATACTCATTGATGGTGCAAAAACAGTTAGAATCATAATTTGCTCATGTTTATCCGAGTTTTGATATTTATCTTTCAATGTTTGGACAACTACTTCTGGCTTGGACAGTTTGTCTACATTTGATGGACCTGGCTCTTGATGAATTTCACTTACCATATCTAAGTGTCTTCTTACTGAACTTTGTATTTTGGCCATTTTTGTTGGGAGGTATGCTTCATTTCTTTGAATCTTGAACTTGACAATTGGACTTTCCCCAATTCATTGCTGACAATTCAGCCTCCTTGTCAACAAAAACATCATCTGATGACACGGTTTCCATAGTAGTATCAGATGAGCTTGATGATAATATTTCTGGTTCTGCTATATTTTGAACTTGTAAAATAGATAAGGAAAATTTTTTTCTGCATTTTGAACATAACTTTTGGCCTGGCTTCAAATGATTTGGAAATTTTTCTATCAGTGATTGTGAAGCAGGCCAAAGATCAGAAAATTTTAATTTATTGTGGGAATTGAATGGATCCACTAGCGTAGCTATAGGGGGGTGGAGGGGGTGGTCCGCCCCGGGTGGCACTTTTTGAGGGGCGGCACTTTTGGTCTACTGCAATGAAAAAAAAAAAAGTTTTTTTTTTATGTCGGGACAGTAGAAGGATACAAGACGCCAGACACAATTTTATTTTTCCACGAAAACACTGCTTACTTCGTTAATTTCCGACAATGGTAAGGATTGTGTTCCCTTGAAGATGGCCTTATTGACCATCATACCTATTTAAGTAGTTAGTTGTACTTAATTAATAATAGCATTGGTATAAATGCATTTATTTCATTAAAAAGGGAAATAACCCATAAAGTTCTGTAAATACGTTATAATCTATAAATACAGTATTCCCTCGAATATCGCGGGGGTTACGTTCCAGAACCCCCCGCGATAGGTGAAAATCCGCGAAGTAGAAACGATATGTTTATTACGTATTTTACGCCTTTATAAACCCTCCCCACACTCTTATAAACCTTTCCCACGCTCTTATAAACACTTTCTACACTTGGAGTATGAAAGAGACTAACAGTATTTTAAAAAGAAAACATTTGTATATACAGTATTTTTAATAATTTTACCAACATTAAAATTTCGTATGGGTACTCACCAGCGAAGATACTAAAACTTGATGATGACGATGACGATGAATTAGCTGTGCAGTACTGAATGATGAAGGTGATGACGATGATGAGATGAATGTACTGCACAGCAAAGAGAGCATTACATCTCTTCTAAATGAATAACACGTGGAAGCGAACTGAGCAAGGCGAGATGCTGAATGCTTCGGTAGGCTGCAGATCGAGATGCGACGAACGCTAAGCCAATCAGCGCCCAGGATACTGAACAGCGTGCTCTGATTGGTCGCGTCTCATCCATCGGCCAATGGTGTGCCGTGTACGGTATCATATAGGCAAAGTAGCTCAAGCAGCACAAGCTTCGCTGGTTTTCCTATCTCGCGGTTCTTTGTCAACTCAATTAGAGTACGTATTTTATTTCGGCTAGAAAAAAACCGCGATGTACCGAGTCCGCGAAATGTGAACCGCGATATGGCGAGGGACTACTGTATATGTTTAATATTTATAAATAATCAGAGCTGGGCACTTCCGCAAACCGCAAATTCTACAAAATTTTGCGGAAGTATGTTTTTCGTTTGCGGATTTGCGTTTGCGGCAAAGTCATTGCAAATTAGTGAATTTGCATTGCGGAACTAAGACCGCAAACGCAAATCTTTCTGCAAATTTCCCACTTGCAGGAGGTGTTTTTGTTCAATATATAATATATCAATATATGTATTATTTTTATTTCTTCTACAATAGTGATTTATGTAATAATTATTTAGCCTTGTTTTTAATAAAAACAAGGCTAAAACATTAAACATTAAAAGATATAAAAACTTTTTATACCTCTTTAATGTTTTGGATACTTTTTATAGTTAAAATTGTGATTGCGGAAGTGTTTGCGGAAGTGCCCAGCACTGTAAAAATTCGAAATATGGTTTGCGTTTGCGGCACCAAAGATGGCAAGGAGTTTGCGGATTTGCGGTTGCGGAAGGTAAGGTTTGAGTTTGCGGATTTGCGATTGCGGAAGTGATTTTGAGTTTGCGGTGCCCAGCTCTGTAAATAATCAATATCAAAACTAATATGCTGGTATTAGTTGTAAAGTATAATCTTGGTAACTCGGTTCCAAATATTGTAATACTGCTGCGGATTTTTCTCACAATTGCTGTTAGTGTTGCTAGCTGTGAGAGGAGTTTTTCTAAACTAAAACTGATAAAGAATTACCTAAGATCTACTATGAGCACCTTGCGGTTGAGAAATCTTGCCATACTGTCTATAGAACAACAATTGACAGACGAAATAGATTTTGACAATGTCATAGAAGATTTTGCTAACAGAAAAGCAACAAAAATAACTGTGTAGAATGTTGTAGTTAATTTTTTCACTTCAGAAGTAAACATGTCCTAATATTTTTCACAGGTTTTTTTCTATACGTCGTTTTCACTTTTTGTTTAAGTATGTTTGTTATGTGTATTGTGTTGTGTTTCAGGGGGGTGGCAAACTCAAGGACTGCCCCGGGCGGCACAAACTCTAGCTACGCCACTGAATGGATCACAACAATATTTTGATGACATTTTATCAGCATATAGTCAAAACCTGAATACACACAAATTTAACATGATTAAATATACAAATTATATATATAGGTACTGTGATGAAAATTATTGTTCTTTTAGAGCAGCAAATACCTTAATATTTGCAAAAATCTTAATACATACAGTTTATTTATCAAACCATGAATGTAGCTATATTTATATATATATACACATATATTTATATACATACATATATATGAATTATTTGTGAAGTTATCTTAAATAAAATGCTCAAAATTTTCAACATGCACAATTTCAAATGCTTGTAGAAAGCAAACCCATGGAGATCCCACTCCAATTTTTTGCTTGAATATGCTTCATCTAATGGTCTTTACTTATGCTAATTTTCATGACCTTGAATTTTGAACTCTGACCTGAGGTCAAGGTCAAAGGTGAAATATAAATGCAACTTTTTTAATGGAATGTACGCACTCTGTATAAAATTAAAGTTATTCTGCTGTCTTTTCTGAGCATTTTGACACCAAAATCATTAAAATCCATCCATTAGATCCTGAGTTATGACCTTTCAAAATCATGAGGTTATGCTGCTGACCCCAAATTTGGGGGGTCATTACTCCCAAACTATTTCACCCAAGTGGCTAAAATTTGGTCACGCTTCATTACTCATCATACCCAACTACCACACCAAAAATCATTAAAATCAGTGAGATGACCTGACATAAGATGTGTACACTTGATATGGAATGCCTCTTTTCTCAGTTGTATTGTGTTGCCAGTTGTTAAAAATAAGGGTGGTAGTATCTGTGATAAGAATAAGTATAGGCCAATAACACTTGCCAGTATACTTTCTAAAGTGTTAGAATATCTCATTATAATAGGATAAGTACTTACTTGCAGAGTTATGACAATCAGTTTGGCTTTAGAGTGAAACATGGTACTGACATGTGTATTTATATGCTAAAGGAAGCTGTCTTAAAGTACAAGATGTCAAGTAGCAATGTATATTCCTGTTTTTTGGATGCATCAAAAGCATTTGATAGAGTTAACCATCAGAAAATTTTCAAGAAACTCTTGTGTCAAGGGGTAGCTACCTAAATATACACTTAAGATACTTGCATTCTAGTATACAGAACAGACCATGTTTGTAAGATGGAAAAGCACTGTATCACCAGGTTTTAAGGTGACTAATGGTGTTAGGCAAAGAGGTATATTATCACCCTATCTTTTTTGTATATACATGGGTGACCTTACCAATGAACTAAAAACTGCACATACAGGCTGTGTCATTGGAAAGGAAAAAATTAATCATTTAATGTATGCTGATGACCTAGTTCTTCTGTCACCCCTCTCCCCATGGGCTGAGAGTACTATTAGAGATAATGTGAACAATATGGTATAGAAAATGACATCACCTATAATGGGGCAGAGAGTTGTATTTTGATTTTTAGGTGTAACCTACTGAAACATGTATCATGTGGGTCTTTTGAAATGAATGGTCAGACAATACCTGTCAAAGACACATGTAAATACTTGTCATATAATTACCCACAAGCTGCGAGATGAATTTGATATTGAGAGGCAACGTAAAAAGCTGTATGTACAGGGTAACATGCTAGTAAGGAAATTTTGTATGTGTTCGGAATCAGTTAAAACTTATCTTTTTAGAACTTACTGTACTGCAATGTATACATCCCATCTGTGGTGGAATTATACAAAAACTGCTATGAATAAACTCTGTTGCTTATAATAATATTTTTCATATGCTATGTAGGGAACCAAAATGGTGCAGTGCCAGTTTTATGTTTACTACGTGTAACCTACCTACCAGCCAAATGTTAATCCAGAAGAATATATATAATTTCATTACTAGGGTCCAAAACAGCTCTAATGTATTATTGTACATTGTCTGTCTTCAGATACTGTGTACTGTACCTCTCACCTATATGGTAGTCTTGGTTCAGACAACTGCTGGTTTACAATACCTTATTTTTGTACTGTAGCAAAGATTATATATGCATATTAAGTTGTTACAATAAGTGTTATAAGATGTCTCATGTAATAACAATATACATAAAATTGTCAGAGATATAATTAATCAAACAGTATGCCAGTATGCTAGGTTAAGTGGCTATGTTGGCCTTATTTTTGTATTAAGTTCAGTGTATACGTAAGATTGGTTGTATTTGTATGTTAGGTTGTGTCTATGGATTGTGAATGATCCGCAATAAAGATGTTTTGTTTGTTTGTTTGTTTATATGAGGACAGTACAACTAGAGGGCACTCTAAGAAAGTTTTTAAGAGCCAAGCAAGCCTAAATGTCAGAAAGTAGTAATCATTCTGTAACAGAGTAGTTGATAATTGGAATGGTTTACCTGAGTATGTCATTAATTCTGAGTCTGAAGAAATTTAAAAAAAATCTGGATGAAGAATGGTACTCACAAGAGCTAAAATTCAATCATAAAGCATGCAGCATAATGTACAATCGCCAAACTCAAAGTACAAGTGTAAATTTTGAGCTGGAGCCACAGGCTGATTAACCCTCTTCCAGAACATCGTCTGTGAGTATGATATTGATATGCTTGAAGGTGTGTAATGTAGGACAACCAAGCTTATCCTTAACCCTTTCGCTGTGTCCCATTCTGATACGCCCTGTATGTGTCACGCTAATACCCCAGAACAAAAGCTGCACGTATAAATGCGCCAGAAAATAAACTTGAATTATTTTTTTGCTTCATCTTTTGTTTGCCTTTAAAATAGGTTTTCTATCAATAATATTTTCAATTTTTCATGGGTAAAAAAAAACAAAGGTTAAAATGAAATAAAATAGAGATATTATCTTTATTTAGTTAACTAAAAGTTAAATGCTGAGTGATAAATTTTGAAACATGGTTCGGCACATAACCCTGGGGTATCAGGGCATGTCTCGCATTGAAAATGTACTCGTTTTTCTATCCCATGGGCATAACATACCCTGCATCTCTTTGTTGGTCTTGGGGTACGTTCAGAATTTGATGTAATTTTCTTGGTAAAATGTTTTCCAACTAGTCTTGGAACTACTGATTTCTTCAAGTTAGGTTCATCTGCAGATGTCAGTCCTTTTATAATCTCATGGCAAAAGTCTAGAAAGGGAACTTTTCCCTTTTTTATGAGATTATAAATTCCACAAGCATCTAGTACTCGGACCTGAATCAAATGCATTGCCAGCTTCTTATACCATTTTAGAGACTTTCTTCGGACAGAGTAATAATGCAGTATTTGGTCTGTTCAGTCTACATATCCCATATGTTTGTTGTATTCATGTACGCAAGCTGGAATGGTTTTTTCGACTCGACCTTCCTTTGATCTACGTGTTACTGTCACATCACTGTTCGAATGGTAATTGGAGAGCATGCAAACTCTTCTCTTGTCATGAAACACAAGGGAAAGCAGTTCAGGAGTCTCAAAGGCAAGTTTCTTTCCTTTTGCCACATTCATAGTTTTCATAGCATGGCATAAGCCCTTACAATTACTTCTAACAGTCCCTGCGGCACCAGTTTTATTATCACTAAGGTATTTGTATAGTTTTGGTGATGTATAGAAGTTATCAGTGAAGACGTTGTGACCTTTTCCTAAATATTTTTCCATCATAGCTACTTACTACAATACTTTCAGTCTTAGAAAAATCAGCAACAGTTTCCATGGTCCCGGTATATATTTTATATTTCAAAGTAACACAATTTTCATCCATAAGTTTGAAAATTTTTATCCCAAAACGTGATCTTTTCGTTTTTATGTATTGCCGGAAACTGAGTCTGCCCTTCCATAGCAACAAAGATTCATCCAAACTTAGATTCTGAGAAGTTGAGTATTTTGATTCAAGAGCAGATGTCATCAACTCAATAAAGTCATGCAATTTCACCATCTTCCCCCCTCTTTCCTTCAATGTCTCATCTGCATTGTCAGCAAAATGCAAAAAAGAAAGAATGTTGGTAAATCTGTCTCTTTTCATGATTGCTGTAAATACTGGAGTAGCATAAAAACTGTCGGTTGACCAATACATACCTATCTTGGGTTTTTGTATAATACCCATGAGAAGTAAAAGCCCTATAAATTGCTTCATTTCTGTAAACGTAGTTGGGACCCATGCACTATACTGAGATGTTGATTTCAGATTAGGTGTAGCAGCCAGAAATTGAGTTGCATATTTGTTTGTTTCTGTAACCATTAGCTCAATTACTTCTTTGGGAAAAACTTCACAAAAAACATCATACATCGTATGAGTTTGACCATTGAAGAGCACTTTATTTTCACCAGTAAACTGCCACCCACCTCTGGTACAGCCTATATTTTCACCAATTTCCTGCCATTCAAAATTCTCGCTCGATTTTGTTGCTTTAGGCAGATCTCTTTCCAAAAGTACCACATTTTCTTCATCATCGTCACTACTTGATTGGTTTTGTATAATATCCCGTACATTATCTTGTGCCCAGTCATCTTCATTTTCACATTCTATATCACTTTCAGAACACATTGAGAGATATTCGTTTATCTCATTCTCATCTAGAGAGGATTTTTTATGCTTATTACTGCTTGTGGATGCCATGCTGAACTGATTGGGGGAGTCTATTTCACTCCCCCCTCTGGTGAGCTGAGAGTCAGAAAATAAAAAAAGATGCCAAATACCACCATATTGATGTCTAATATTAGTCAGGGAACTAACTACGTTGTTCTAATAGGAACGAGGGGGTTCATAGACTGTTTACTAAACGTGGAAAACAATGTTTACCATGCGTCCTGAGAGAAGATTTTTAATGGTAAACATAGTTTACCATGCGTCCTGAGTCAGGCTTTTTTATGGTAAACATAGTTTACCACACGCACTGAAAGGGTTAACCTAAGAAGATTGGAATACAGGGATAAATTAAAGGAATTAAGTATGTTTAGTTTTGAAAGACATTTTATGAGGGGAGATATCATACAGATGTTTAAAATGTTTTCAGGTTTGGACAATTTTGATGTATAACCTTTTCTCACTAAATACTGATGGGATAACTGATGGGCATAATGAGAAAATTAGAAAGCAGCCTTGTAGACTTGATCTACAAAAATACTTTTTCACTCATGGAGTAGTAGATTTTTGGAATGATTTGCCATATGATGTGGTAAACAGTAGCTCATTAGTTAATTTTAAGAAAATTTAGACACTTTCATGAGTGAAAGAGATAGTTTGTAGATTGTATATAGTGTATATTCTTTGCTTCAGTTATATAGGCCAGGGTTTTTCAAACTGTGTTCCGTAGAACCCTAGGTTTCTGTGAGAACTTGGTGGGATTCCATGGGGCATGTCATGAGAGACTAAGGAGAGAGAGGTAAGATAAAATAATATCAACTGGCATCCATGCATGAATTTACGATCTATATATACTATGAATTCAGTGATTGTGTTTTGAAAGGCGCAGGCAAAAAGAGAGAAGGTGAGAGAGAGAATTTTAATTCAAGTGATGAGATATCCAGAATAAGTGTTGTCCTCTTGCAGCCATAGTAAGAAACAGGAGCCCAGTTTATAAACAAAATACAGCTGATAACCACAAGCACTGGTCTGATTGATTTGGTGAGTTTTTCTATGTTTTTAGGTTTAGTTTTCTCAGTTCACAGAAGTTATGATCACAGTAATGTTATTAAATGCAGTGTAAATGTGTGTTCGCTTTCACAATGCATATTATACAAATATATGATGATGTTTTATAAAGATCTTTGCTAACGAAAATATAAGTTCATCCAAATATTGCTCCAAAATATTGAACCAAATATTGAACTTTTATCCAAAGAAAAACAATCACATCCAAGTCATTGAACATTTATTTGTTTGATTAACTATTAAAATTACACCTCAATAACTGTAAAATTCCTCACTATGTTATCTTTTATTGGCTTATGATTATTGACATATTCAAAAAACGATTTTGGATTATGTTTACTATCCGCAGCTATAAGTACTGTATCTAAATTACGCTTAGCATTCCTAACTGATCTTTTAACCTGACGTCTAAGCTCGATATATCTATTAAAGTTAGCTGCCGTGCCATTGCACTTATTAAGTCTATACACTCTGTTACGCTCATTTATGAACTCGCCTATTTCCCTAGTCCACCACTTGGGCCTACCATGATTTCTAGCGTGCTTGGGCCTATGAGGAATAAACTCCTTTTCAATATTCATAAAACTTTCTTTAAATGCTACCCAATGCAAATTTGTGTTCTTATCCATAAATAAGTTATCCCAGTCCACTACTCTCATCCTATCTGCAAAACTATCAAAATTAGCCCTACAAAAATCAGGGACTTCTATTATGTTACTATCCTTAGTGTTTTTTATCAATAGCTTAAACCCAAGAATTTGATGATCACTACATCCTAAACTCTTGCCTACTTCTAAACCTTCGACTATATTTTCACCGTTCGTCATCACCACATCCTCATTACCAGTAAAAGTCTCATAATTAACATTAGGGCAGTTAAAGTCTCTGACAATTATACTATACTGATTACACTAGGCAACAAATTTCAACTTTTTTTTTGTTACAGACACGTGAACTACTGATTCCTACTAAAGCGCTGATGCTGATTTCAGATCTGATATCAAAATTTCTCTATCACGTCCAGATTTTGTGTAACCGAAAACCCCTATTTTTCATTTTTTTTCTCACCTGCTTCTATTACGAAAGCCGTCTAAGCTACTTTTCCGTGCCACGTTTTATGTTAAGCATACTTAAATAATTAGTGAACAGGGATGTCTTTCCTCCTTTATTCTGGCTTAAGACAGACAGCGGAATTCCGCTGGCGGAGTTACCACCCCTGCGCCCAACCATCCACCCAAAGCGCGTTAGTATTTTGTTGTTACTACTGAAAGGCAAATTCCTGTTCTTAAGTGAAACTTTGGTGTGTCCTCTTCCTTTGTCGCTTGTAGGATGACGAGCTCTCCTTCTGCAGGAACCAACAATAATCTCCCATCATATTTGGGTTGAAATTACCTTGGTATCTGTTTTCCATAACTGAGATCTGTTGGTGGAAGCGCTCACCATGCTCGTCACTTACAGCCCCAAGGTTGGCCGGGAAGAAGTCAAGATGAGAATGTAAAAAATGAATTTTCAAAGACATTCTGCATCCCATTATTTCATAAGATTTAAGCATGTTTTCTACGAGTTTACGGTGGTTTTCAGCTTTGTGGTTTCCAAGAAAATTTTTGACAACTTCAACGAAAGATGTCCATGCTCCTAGTTCATTCTCATTTAGGTTAGATGGAAACGATGAGTCGTGGATGACACTGCGGATCTGTGGTCCAGTGAAAACTCCAGCTTCTAGCTTAGCATCTGTCAATATTCCTTTGAATTTATCCTTTAAATATTGGAAACCACTACCTTGATGATCCATACCCTTCACGAAATTTTTCATAAGACCAAGTTTAATGTGAAGTGGTGGAAGATGTACTTTCTGAGGGTCAATAAGTGCTGGGTGTTTCATATTGTATTTACCAACAACATGTTCAGTTCTAGATGGCCAATCATGTTTTTTGTGGTGGTTCTTGTCATCTCTGCTGTTCCATAGACACAAAAAGCACATATGCTTTGTGTAGCCCAACTGTAACCCAAGAAGTAATGATACAACTTTAAGGTCGCCACAAATATTCCATGTGTGGTCCTTATATTTGATGAGTCTTAGCAGCAGTTTCATCGATTCATAAGTCTCATTAAGGCCAGTGGCATGTGCTACAGGTATTGAAGGTTTTTCATTGCCGTTGTGCAGTAATACAGCTTTAAGGCTAGCTTTACTAGAGTCAATGAACAGTCTCCATTCTTTTGGATCATAGCGACAGCCAATCCCTTGCATCAGACCACTGATATCGTGGCAGAAACAAACGTTTTCTTCCTGTAAGTAAAATGATGAAAACTGCAAATGGCGATGGCGGAAATGGGAAACTTTGGTATTTGGTTGGAGAAGATTAAATTCTTGAAGTCTTGAACCAAGCAACTCTGCCTTTTCTTTTGGTAATTCCAAATCGTGCACTAAGTCATTTAACTCCGCTTGACTTAACAAATGTGGGGAAATATTTGCATCTGGAACATATATGCCATCTTTCCCTGTTTCTATATCACTAGCAGAATCTTCAGATGAACTGCTGTTATCGTTGTTGCTGGTGGAACTGGTGGTGGATTTGTTTCATCATGTGGTACTGGTTTCATTGCTGATTCGCAGTTTGGGTACGTGATCTTTGATTTGTTTTTCTTTGTGAAACCAGCAATCTTTGTCAAACAAAAATAACAATCATTGAAGTGATTTTTTGGCTCACGCCAAACCATGGGGACTGAGAACGGCATAGCTTTTCTTTTACCATTCATCCAAGCTATTAACATTGCATTGCACTGTGCACAGCAAATATGTGGTGCCCAGTCCCTCTGTTGGTCTTCTAACTTACAGTCAAAATAACACTTGTAGGCAAGTTTAATCTTTGTTGTTATGTTTCTACGTTGTGGCTTAGGTGTATATTGTCCACAGACAAAGCAGAAGTTGTCTGGGTGATTTACACAAGCACGTCTATTTGATGCCATTTTGAATTACCATACAATATCTGAAAAAACGTAGAAAGTAATTATTACGATGTGCAAAATAAAAAGAAATACACACCGTAGTACAAAACAAATGCTATAAAAACACACAAGTCACCACAACCTGTCACTTGCTCATCAGCAGAGAGCTTCAACAACCGTTCTGCTTGACTGTCACGTAGCGACTGACTGTTGGGCCGTTGCCCGTTACTATGCTCTTGACTCAGTGTTGCCAACTCGGGATAAATTTTATTTATCAAAATTGTTCGAATTTGTATATAGTTGGCAAAAAAAATTGCTTTAACCTTGAAAAGCAAGTTTCATATTACTGGCATTAAGCCGATTAAAACCAAAATCTGGACGTGGTAGAAAATTTTACTAAAAGTGATTTGCATTTTACACAAAATCTAGACGTGATAGAAAAAATCTAATTATAGATTTGAAATCAGCATACCGAAATTAGCTAGGAGCACCTATTTGGTCTTCTGTAACAAAATCTTTGTTGCCTAGTGTTATCACCGTGTAACACAAAATTTGTCCATGAGTTAAAACTATTATTTTCTGATTTTTTAGGGCATAAATAAGTAAAAATGAGCAGTCACCAAGTTCAGACTTCGGTTCTGAGTTCATGAGATCGATTTATTGATTTTTTGCCATTTTTGCTTATTAATTTAAGGGTTTTTCACACTATCTGCTTTTAAATCAAATGAATCCTGTTAAGTATAATTTTAATTGATGTTAACACGATTATTATGATAAATCAATGATGAAAAATAAAGTTCTCCAGGCCCCGTCTTTAGAAATGAAAATAAAAAGAAGGAAACGAGTAGGGAATAATTATGTATTATAATATGTTAATACACAGACAGTGATACAGTGCAGTGATGCAGAGTGTTGATAAAGAGTATTGCTATGGAGAATTGATACAGAATTGGTACAAAAATTCTAGCGTTATAGTTTAATCAAAAAGAAGTTTGTCTACGAGATTGGCGATTGTATTTCAGTTCACTCTCATGCAAAAGGTTCCAGATATAGTCCCCCATCATACTTTCATTGTACTGTCCCTTGTAGCATTCCTCGAAAGAGCTGACATCCTGGTGAAATCTTTCACCTTGTTCTTCTGAGTAGTCTCCCATGTTTTCTTTGAACTCATCAAGGTGGGTGTGTAGTACGTGCAGTTTCAGTGACATCCGGCAGCCCATGCTCCGGTACGTGTCCACAAGTTCGTCAACGATTTCCCTGTAGTTCTCTGCCTTGTGGTTTCCGAGGAAACCTTTGACTAGAGAAACGAAGCTTGTCCAAGCTGCCCGCTCAACCTCAGACAGCTTCTCAGGAAAGCTGTCGGAGTCAATAAGTCGCTTCACCTGAGGGCCCACAAATACTCCTGCTTTGATCTTCGCCTCCGACAACTTCGGGAACAGCTCCTGGATGTGCTTCAAGGCCTCACCCTCTGGATCCAGCTGTTTAACAAACTGCTTAATGATGCCCAATTTGATGTGCAGGGGTGGCATCAGCACTTTCGTTGGCTCCACCAGCGGCTCTTGCTTCACGTTATGGGCCCCAACCTCATAGCCGGTCCTGAGGGGCCAGTTCCTCTTCTCTTCGTAGTGAAGGGCTGTATTTCGGCTATCCCAGAGGCACAGATAGCAAGGGAACTTGGTGAAGCCTCCCTGAAGCCCCATCAAGAAGGCCACCATCTTGAAATCACCAATGACCTCCCAGCTGAATTGGTCGTACTTCAGTGCACTCAGTAGGATTTTGACGTTCTGGTACTCTTCTTTCATGTGCACTGAATGAGCCAGAGGAATCGAGGGCCACTGATTTGTGTTGTGCAGTAAAACAGCCTTGAGGCTTTTAGATGAACTGTCGATGAAGAGCCGCCAGTCAGAGGTGTTGCAGGGAATGCCCACAGCATCGAAGAGTCCTCTGATGTCATGGCAGTAGCACAACCCATCTCTAAGAGTGAAGAACACTGAAAAGCCGCGATGCCGCTTCCTCTGGGAAGTAATTCGAACGCTGTCATCCAGTAAGTCCCACTGCTTCAGTCTGGAAATGAGCAGCTCGGCGTTGGACTTTGTCAAGGCCATTTCCCTGATGAGGTCGTTGATGTCCTCTTGGTTGCGGTAGTAGGGGCACCTTTCACCGGCCACCCGGCGTCGATGGCGCGCAGCAGATGACGCACCTTGCTCCTCCTCGGAATCATCATAGCTTGCTTCTTCTGCTGGACAAGATTGATCTCTCAAGGGAGGCTGTGGCACAGGTAGGTCCGTCGCATTATGGGGAACAGGTGCAATAGATGACGGAATGTCAGGGTACTCAATGGGAGGCGCATATTCTTCCCCTTTCTTCATTTTGTTGGGTCCACCATACAGAAATAGCAGTCCGTGAGATGGTCTGAGGGCTCACGCCAGACACGGGGGATAGCGAAATGCATTGCCCTCTTCTCTCCTCTAAACCAACCTTCAAGAGTGCGGCGGCAGTAATCACAGATGACATGTGGTGCCCAGCGTTTGTCTTGGTCACTGACTGGCATTCCGAAGTAGGCATGATAGGCTTCCTTTGCACGGGTACAACTGTCCAAGCAGTGTTTTTTAGCCGTCTTTGTGAAGAACTCACCGCACACATAGCAGAAGGAATCCGCTGGGTATTTGCAACCACGAGCAGCCATAACAGTAACTTCGTCACACGTCACACGTCTGAAAAAGTAAAAATAATGGATTAATTTAACCCTATATGGACATAATTCTTATTTTTGTCTTAAATTTTTTTTACCTATATTAAACATTCATTTAGAGTACTTTGAACATAAATATGTGATTTTTAATGTAATATATATATATATAATAAATATATAAATAATATATATAATATATATATAATGTAATATATATAATGTAATATATATAATACAAATTGGACAACCTTATACCACATGGCAAAGAAGGCATGGATGTCAGAGCCATCAATATTGTTACGTTTCAATAAAATATTCTAGTGCTCAGTTTATCAGAATTGTTTTATATTACTTCAGCCACTCTAACAACATATATTGAGCAATAAAAAATTATTCAACTTACCTTTAATCAAATAAAGTGATAAAAAATAAAAAACGAACTGCGTAACCATACACTTTTACTTCTACTGACGCACTAACTTATTTTTTTCATTAAAGCTCGGTTTTCTGCAGTAGGAGTTGCCAATTCGTGATATAAACTCCTTGAACCATTACAAATTTGACGATATCATCATTTAAGTTAAAATGTACTTGTTTCGGTAAATATATAGTAAATTTTGAAGCGTTTACAGATCTGTCGCAGATGTCCATATAGGGTTAAAAAATAATAATATTCTTATTTCAACAAAATCGATGTACTGACAACAAACCCGAAGTTTAAAATCACTGACAGCTTTTTTCCAGTGATTTGAAGCATAATGAATCAGAAAATAAAGGTTATTGCCCAGAAACAACGAAAAAATTTTTTTTTGTTACATGGTGAATTATCAATAAAGTTACCAAGAAGTGAGTAAAATCTAGTATCAGTATCGAGGGGTTGAATGGGAGGTCTATAAACAACAACAAAATTAAAAATAATACTATGCGCCCTAACTTCAATGCATATCACATTAATTGCTGTCAGAAAATCTTTCTTAACCTCAATAGACCTAAGGGAATTACGAATGTACACCAAAATGCCGCCACCAATCCTATGTAACTTGTCATTAGTAAAGAGTTTACAACCCAGTATATCAAACTCCCCCAACAAGTCCCAAGTCACGGTATTTAACTACGTTTCAGTGATAGCAACTATATCGTAGTTGCCGGAATAAATTATCACCTTAAATTTGTTTAATTTATTTCTAATACTATGCATATTACAATAAAAGACATTTAAGTTATTTTTTACTATGGGCCGACATTTTAAACTATTTTTCACATCGGGCCTGCGTTCCCTAGACCCACAACATTTAAAGAAGGCTTCGACTTATACAGCTTTCGTACATTTTTGTCAATTAACCTACCTAGCCTAACATTACTTACAGGCAGTCTCCAGGTTATGAACGTCCAACTTATGATGTTCCGTACATATAAACAGACTGCCATAAAGTCTATTATTTTAAAAATCTGAGCTACCTACAATGGTTCATAGTAATGAATCGGCACACTAGTTACTGCAGCAGAGGAAAATGGTGCATGCTATCCATTGTTGTCCATCCCAGCCAGGAATAATGCTGCCACCATTTTGTCAGATTTTGTACTTGTGAAGACGTACATATGTTAAGTGTATATATATATATATATATATATATATATATATATATATATATATATATATATACTATTAGATAAACAGACGTTAAGTACAAACCGATTGTATGGGTTCCGACTCACATACAAATTCAACTTAAAGACCGTTGTGAGAATGGAACTCATTCATAAGCCGGGGACTGCCTGTATTTCATTAAAATGCACCCCATCTTTTATAAAAAGGCTAGGATCACTGAATTCTGACCACAGCTTTACGAAGGGTACATTTTCCTCAGCACAAATCTCTTCTAATTTAGTATTCAAACATATCATTTTAGACGTAATCCTAAGACCCAAACCGTACCTAGGGGTAATACCTAGAACTAAAGACCTATCTGACCTCGCCTTTAGGGACCTAATTAACCTGCTATATCTCTCCAAAAGGTCAGGCACTCATATCAGGCCTATACGAGTTGTTGCCCCATACCATCATCACCAACAATGAATGATGGGAGGCAACGTCAATCCTATCCACTTCGTCTCTAACTCTGTCAACCCTTGCCCCTGGGAGACAGACCCTCCTCCTCTTGGTTGGATGTCGTTCACCGAACTCTGTGTCCATATGGCACACTAAAGAGCCCCCAATTAAAATAGTTTCCCCCTCATTCACATCCCTTTCCAAATGGGTGAAAGGGTTTGAAACCTCGATAGGGGGGGGGGGGGATTCCTATCACTTAACATATGTGGCCTAGCTCCACCCTTAACTTCTCTAAGTCCCTCCCCATCTACTAATCTCGGACCAACCTTAACCCCTTCCTCAACTCTATCCAACCTTCCCAATAGGCTACCAAAACTAGAAACTAGGTTATGCACCTCATCCTTCAAGTTAATAATGTCTTCAACATTAGTATTGGTTTGGCTTTCATCAACCATAGCCCTACCCTTGCCCTCATCAAACATTGCAAGTCTTTGCATTACCTCATGTACACTGCATTTTATGTCAACTATTTCCTCCCTTAAATTGCAAAAGAAACAAACTGATTTCTCAGTAATCGCCATAGGACCGCCGTTATAATCTTTAAAATCTGTATACCACTGGTTTACCCGACACCTAACACACAACACTTTCTGCAATGGCATCACGCAAGTTAAATTAGTTTATAACTGTCACAAGTTTAAGTTAAATTAAGCCAGCATGCTATGAAAACTTCTAAATTGCTAAAAACCACTAATATTCAATTACTTAACTATAACATTATGAATATAAATGCAAGTATATAAAATTCAAAACTTTCCAGAAGTAAAGTTATTAGCAATATGCAAAAGTAGAAGTACTATCAGAAAGCTCAGGAAATGCATCCATTCAGTACAGAGTCTGGCTGATGAAATGAAGTAGCTAGGAATGATGTTGCCTCCCATCACTCGATGTTGGTGATGATGGTAGGGGACAATGACTCGTATAGGCCTGATACGAGAATACCTGACCTTTTGGAGAGATAAAGGGGGTTAATTAGGTCCCTGAAGGCAAGGTCAGACAGGTCTTTAATTCTAGGTATTACCCCTAGGTACGGTTTAGGTCTTAGGATTACATCAAAAACAATATTTTTGAACACTAAGCTAGAAGAGATTTGTGCTCAGGAAAATGTACCCTTCATAAAGCCTTGGTCAGAATTTAGTGATCCTAGTCTTTTTATAAAAGATGGGGGTGCATTTCAATGAAATAGGGAATGCTAGGATAGGTAGGTTAATAAATGAGAATGTTCAAAAGCTGTATAGGTCGAAGCCCTCTTTAAATGTTGTGGGTCCAGGAAATGACGGCCTGACATGAAAAATAGTTTAAAATGCTGGTCCATGGTAAAAAATAATTTAAACATCTTTAATTGTAATGCACGTAGTATTAGAAATAAATTGAATGAATTTAAGGTGATAATTTATTCCAGGAACTATGATATAGTTGCTGTAACTGAAATGTGGTTAAATACTGTGACTCAGGACTTGTTGGGGGAACTTGATATAGTGGATTTTAAACTTTTTACTGATAGGTTACGTAGGATTGGTGGTGGCGTTTTATTGTACATTCGTAATTCCCTTAAGGCTATCAAGGTTAAGATAGATTTCCCAGCAGCAATTAATGTGATATCCATTGAAGTTAGGGCGTGTAGTATTAATTTTAATTTCATTGTTGTTTCTTGACCTCCCATTCAACCCCTCAATATTGATACTAGATTTTACACACTTTTTGGTAACTATATTAATAATCAGGATAGTATAATTGTTGGAGACTTTAACTGCCCTAATGTTAATTACAAGACTTTTACTGGCAATGATGAGAGTTAGACTAGTTGAGTTCATGGAAGATAATTTTTTATGACAGATGGTTACTGAACCAACACGCAATGACAATATTTTAGATGTGGTGATGACAAATGATGAAAATATAGTTGAAGATTTAGAAGTAGGTGAGAATTTGGGATGTAGCGATCACCAAATTATTAGGTTTAAGCTATTGATAGAAAACAGTAAGGATAGTAATATAATAGAAGTCCCTGGTTTTTGTAGGGCCACAAATCTTGCTTAACTAATTTGTTAGAGTTTTATAACAAAATAGTGCGTGAATACGATAGGCATAGAGCAGCTGACATTATTTGTTTAGACTTTAAAAAAGTGTTTGATACAGTTCCGCATAGAAGATTAATTGCAAAGGTTAAAGTGCCTGGTATGTGCGGTCAGGTAGCTAACTGGTTAGAGGAATGGCTTTGTGCCAGGAAACAGAGGGCCATTGTTAATGGTAGGGAATCAGGGTGGTTGGATGTAGGTAGCAGTGTCCCTCAGGGTTCAGTGTTAGGCCCATTGCTATTCATAATCTACATTAACGATATAGATGTAGGCTTGACCAGTAACATGTCAAAATTTGTGGATGATACTAAATAGGCAGTAAAGTTCTTAATGTGGATGATAGAAATAGGCTCCAAGATGCTGTGAATAGGAATATGGAGTGGATGGATAAGTGGCAATGCAATTTAACATAGACAAATATAAAGTTTTGCATATAGGTTCTCGTAACTCATTACATGCACATGATGGACAACAGACAGTTAGCAAGCATTGATGAGGTAATAGATTTAGGCATGTGTATCTAAGGATTTAAAAATTAGGAGCCAGTGCCTGGAGTCTTGCACAAAAGCTAATAGGATGTTAGGCTTCATAGCGCATAATTTCAAATTTAAATCAAAGAATATTATATTGCCTCTTTACCAGTCCCTAGTCAGGCCTCACTTAAAGTATGCTGTTCAGTTTTGGTGCCCATATTTGCATGAGGATATTGATAGGTTGGAAAGGGTTCAGTGACGCACCACAAAACTAATTCCGTCACTACGCAACAAGTCTTATGAAGATACAATTAAAGAGTTAAACGTGTATTCCCTCGAAACTAAGAGATTAAGGGGGAAGCTTATTGAAGTTTTCAAATCATTAATAAAATCGATAAAATTTTTTGACATTGTTCATTTTCAATAATAGCAATACTTGTAATAACGGATTTAAATTATGTGGCAGATGTTTCATTATTAACATCACTAAAAACTTTTTTACATTTAAAGTAATTGATAAATGGAATAATCTTCCCACATCCATTGTGAACTCTACCAGTGTTAATGTGTTTAAAAACCATTTAGATAGGCATTTTAAAAATATTAACATCATTTAAAATAATAAAACAATTAGCAACAGGAGCTCTGGGGGTAATGGTTGAGGTTTGAGTCTGTTGACAATTAATGCCAGTTTGTGACATGCCAGCAATAAAATTATATTAAAAAAAAAATTAGACTAACATGAACTTAGATGTAGCTTGTAGTGTAGACTAACCCACTTTTTGTTATACTCTTCATACTTTTTTTTCTTTTCTTATCCTTTCTTGCATGTCTGTAGTTTGCATGGTATGACAGTGTTTGAGTTAAGACTGTGTTTGCATGGTTTGTAAGCATTCTAATCTTACTACTTTTCATCTTTCACCCATTTCCTATTCTTTTCGACTATTTTTCCAACTTGTTGGCAGTGGCTGGTGGATGATGATGGCAAGTCTTTCTCTCTCTTTTTCTGAATGTTAATGAATGATAGGTTTTGCTACTTACTTAACCCCTTATCCTCTTTTAACCCCTTACTCTCTTCTTTCTCTCAGGCTAACCTTAGAGTGGATCTTAGGGTCTTTGTTAGCCTTAGCTTCTGTAGATCTGTAGAAAAGAGGGAATCTCCTCCCCTTGGGACCTCAGTCTTCATGAATCCTTTTGGAATAGCATTTGATTGGTTGTCATATTGATCCAATGATTCTTGACAATAAGTGTCAATTGGAGACCTGGATAGTGCATCTATGATACAATTCTGTTTCCCAGGTATGTACAATAGTTCATATTCAATGCTACTCAGCTCTTCGAGTGTGTGAGCAACTCTGTTACTCACTAATGGCATATTGTAAAGGAAGGTTAAAGGTTGATGATCAGTAAAAATCTTAACTTTGATTCCATAAAGGAAGGGTTTTAGGGTCCTCACAGCCCATCAAATAGCAGCTAATTCTCATTCAGTGGTTGAGCACTTTTGTTCAGCCCTATTGAATGTGGTTGAAACAAAGGCTATGGGCCTATTCTCTCCTTCCTGCTCTTGGGACAAGCAAGCCCCAGCTCCATTGTTAGAAGCATCTACATGGAGCTGTAGGGGTTTAGCTTCCTTTGACCTATCTGGGTATGTCAACAAGATTGGACAAACTAAGGCCTTTAGTTTATCAAATTTTTCATTAAAATGCACCCCCATCTTTTATAAAAAGGCTAGGATCACTGAAATCTGACCACAGCTTTACGAAGGGTACATTTTCCTCAGCACAAATCTCTCCTAATTTAGTATTCAAAAATATTGTTTTAGACGTAATCCTAAAACCCAAACCATGCCTCGGGGTAATACCTAGAACTAAAGACCTATCTGACCTCGCCTTTAGGGACCTAATTAACCCCTATATCTCTCCAAAAGGTCAGGCACTCTCGTCTCGGGCCTATATGAGTCGTTGCCCCCTACCATCACCACCAACATTGAGTGATGGGAGGCAACATCAGGGTCATTCTCTGTCAGATCAACCAAAAAAAATTGAAATTAACACCCTCATCTCTCATATTTTGCTGAAATTTGGTTTATAGGGAGTTTGTGAGCCCTGAATCCATTTCTGAAATTATAAGGTCAATCCGACCAACGGTTCAAGAGATATGACCTCGGGCAATTTGAGGTCACTCGCGAGGTTACTAACATTTGGCGAGCCATAACTTGGGTAATAATTGTCATAATTATATAAAAGTATATATATTTAGAATCAGAAAATGACAAGGAATCCAAATATGCAAGTTTTAGAACTCTAGGTTGAAAAATAAAAAAGTTATACTGTAACCAAAATTTGAGGTCACGATTTGACCTCTGGGGTATCAAATGAGAATTTTTTTTTTAAATGTAAAAAATGAAGGCATAGGCATTGGCTATTAGAATCAGCAAAAAAAAGTTTGTTTGTTAGTATTTTTCATGTAACTAACATATAAGTGAACACCATATTCATAAGTTGTGCGTCAATTCTACCTATTTTTTCACACTTAAGCTCATAATTTGACCTATAGAAATTAAAATTACATTTTTTATAGATATAAAAAACAGTCAGAGTTCTTGACTAATAGAAACAATCATAAAAAGTTTGTTTATGTTGGTACTTTTCATGTAACTAACTTATAAGTGAACACCATATTTATAAATTGCTTGTCATTTCAAGGAATTTTTATATCTTAGCTATCAATTTGACCTCAAGCTCCAAGAATTTAATAAAAATTGTATTTCACTGCTAATCTACACTGGCAATAATAGTTATAATAGTGAAAGGGGAAGACTAAGCTCACATGTAGCCTAAACAAACCTGTTGAAACATGTTGCTACTTGTCTAAGTGCAGAATCAACACAGATAGTTGCAAAATTCCTTGTCTACAGGTTAGTACAGTTCCAGCCAGCACTGTGGGTGGCTGGTGGGTATGGTGTTTTAATGAGCCTCAGAGACTATCAAGGCCTAAAATATTAAGTGTGTATAGCTATATATTTTCTAAAAAATATATATTACCTAATTGTAAATCCTATATCTTTACAGATCAAAATACAATGGTTCGGCACTTGAAATACTGCCAGGACCCTATTCAAAAACACAAGAAACGCATAACAATCAATCTTAGAAAAGTGACTGATGTACTTGTTGAAAAATGTGCTGGAAGAGTGAAAAAAGACTCATTGTTGTGTGTGAACTGCTGGACACTGATAATGAAAAACCCACACTATACTTAGTACCACTGAAAACAACGAGTCTGAGCAGGATTCAAATGAATCATCTACTATCAGTGGCTTGAGTAACATCTCTTCAATTCAAGATCTGGACAATGACAGTGATTGCTTGATAAAGGAAAATCCTTCAACTTCAGTTGAACCAGTTCTAGCATTTCTGGACCAAACACCAGTTAAAAAAAGTAAGTAATAAATTAATATAATAACTTATACTTTACTACAAGGTCTGTTTGATCTACTATATAGCCAATTATATAGCATTTAAGGTACTATAATTAATATTTAATTACTAATATTCAGGTGTGTGAAACCTTTTTTTCTGTTCTTTTCAGAAGGGCTGTCATTAAGCCAGAAAAAGCGCAAGGCTCGTGGTAAGCTATCATCTGCTCAGAAACACCTGAAGGAGAGGCTAGAACTCAGTTATGGTGTTCAAATTACCGAGGAGGTAAGTGATACTTCAAAACCTGAAACTAAATCTGAAAAACATCTAGACAAATTAATGAATGAATTGAAACAGTCATTCCTGGAGAGCAAATGTCACCATCACAAACTACAAATATTGACACTCTCACCATACACAATTGAAAAAACAGCTAGTTTCTTTCAAACTACAACATACATGGTGAAAAGAAGCCATTCACTTAAATCAGAACATGGAATCCTTCCGAAGATTCCACTAATGAGCAAAGGAAAAGTGATATCTGAAGAACACAAAGATATAGTTAGAAGATTCTATGAGTCAGAAGAGGTTAGTCGTATGTGTCCTGGCCAAAAGGATTGCGTGAAAGTTATCAGTGCTGAAGGTGCAATGAAGGTGCAAAAACGATTGGTCCTCGGGAATTTAAGAGAGATGTTTGAACTATATAAAAATGATGAAAAGAATCCCAAAATAGGATTTTCCACATTTGCAAAATTACGGCCATCATATTGTGTGCTTGCCGGTAGTGGTGGGACTCATTCTGTCTGTGTCTGCACATACCATCAAAATCCAAAATTGCAGCTGGCTGCATTGGGAGAAAGAGGTCTTTCATACAAGGATCTTATGGATTACAGTGTCTGCAGTACAGAAAGAGAGACTTGCATGATGCAACTTTGCAATGATTGCCCAAGAGAAGAGGGTGTCCTGGATTTTCTTGAGTTACTTGACAGTGTGAAATCAGCTCCAAATGAAATATCTTACAAGCAATGGGTGACTGTTGACCGTTGTACAATGGTTGATAAGGTGGAGCCACTTCATGAATACTTATCATCCCTAAGCATGAAAATATCCCGCATGGTTCATCATCACTTTGTTGCTCAGCAACAATCACAGTACTTCAAGCAGTTGAAAGAAACACTACCACCTCAGAGCGAGGTAGTTATAGTAGGTGATTTCTCTGAGAATTATTCTTTCATTGTCCAGGATGCTGCCCAAGGGTTTCACTGGGACAATTCACAGTGTACAGTTCACCCTTTTGTCATCTATTACACTGGTATGCATCAATTTTGCTGTCAAGGGTTTTGTAAGTGATTCTTATAGTTTTTCCTGATTTCGAATCTGCAATCCGTTTTTCTCAATCAGCTCAGGTTATCCGGCTATGGCCTCATAAGTAAAATAGAATTTTTCGTGATTTTGTCAAAGCGGAATTGGAACAGTAACATCTATCATCACTTGTTTCACTTGTATAATATCTTTTTTTACTTTTCAGGCATATAGATAAAATATTTCATAATGAATAGAGCGTGTAAAAATGATCCCAATAGATTCTGCTACATATGTGGGACGGTTACCATGCCAAATAACCAGTCCCAAATCACTAAATTTGTGAAGACAATGTATAGAGCATACTTTGGAATTAAGCTAGGGGACCAGGACAAAAATTTGCCCCTCATATGTGCTGCAAGACGTGCATTGAAAATTTGAGAAGATGGAGCAAAGGCAGAGCGAAATCTTTGCCTTTTGGAATTCCCATGATTTGGAGAGAAGGAAAGGATCACGTGACAGATTGCTATTTCTGCATGACAAACCTCCAAGGTGGGCTTATAAATTTATTTTTCTTAAATATTTTGAAATCCTCGTATGAAACTTGACATAATATTCACCATAATGTAATATTCACCATATATAGCATAATATTCACCATAATGGTAATCATACATTTACATATTGTTATAGAAAATACATTTACACATACATATTGTTATACAAGTTACATTTACATATACAATGATTGTATATTTTCTTTCTTTTTCATTCATATTGTCCCGAAGGGACAATATGAATGAAAAGAAAGAAAAAATATACAGACTCCATCGACCTATTTCATATCTTACAGACCGCAGCCTTCCCTCACGAGCGCCACTGTCTGAATGCTTCTTCTATTTCATATGCAAGTTTTATATCCATGTTTCTGTGTTTCTATTTTCAGGAGTTAACAAGAAGAATAAACACATTGTTGTATACCCTGACATTCCTTCTGCTATGAGACCTGTACCCCATGGTCCTGGAATTCCAATACCCGACCCACCTCAAACCCTGGACTTCGATGATTCTGATGATGAATCAATGACCAATGACCAGTCCCAGTCGTATATACCTCAAAATACCGCTTCAAATGAGCCGAGGCCTCTCAACCAGGCCAAACTTAATGATCTTACCAGGGATTTAGGACTTTCCAAATTAGCTGCCGAGATCTTGGGCTCACGACTTCGAGAGGACAACTTGCTGGCTCCGGGAACAACATTCTCCTGGTATAGGAAACGAGAGGAAGAATTCCGCAAGTTTTTTGCAGTGCACAAAAATACCTCTTCCTTAGTGTACTGCTGCAATGTTGAGGGGCTAATCGAATCCTTGGGCCTGCCATATAACGCATCAGAATGGAGGCTATTTATAGACTCATCTAAACGAAGTTTGAAAGCAGTACTTCTCAACATTGGGAATAGGGTTGCATCAGTCCCTGTAGCACATTCCGTACAACTTACTGAGAGCTACGATAACATGAAAATTTTACTGGATGCTTCGTATACAACCAACATAACTGGAGGATCTGTGGAGATTTGAAGGTAATACTAATATCATAAGTAAACTATTGCTATTGACTATGTTGTTTTTCCAAAGGTTATTTGAGAGCGTATAAGAACACTTAACTTCCCACAGAAGTGATACAGTCCAATGCATAGATTTTTTTATCTGATAGAACAAATTCTCTAAATTCTTTAAATATTTTCATTTTTTTTCAGATTGTGGCATTTGTATTGGGAATGCAAGGGGGATACACGAAATACCCATGTTTCCTCTGCAAATGGGATAGCCGAGCGGATGAGAAGCACTATGCACAGCGTGAATGGGCATCCAGAGAGAATTTTGAACCTGGGTCGCATAATGTCGTTTCAGTGCCCCTTGTACCACCAACAAAAATTTTGCTCCCACCACTTCATATTAAGCTGGGCTTGATGAAAAATTTCATCAAATCAATGAATAAGGAGGGTTCAGCATTCCGATATCTCGAGAGTAAATTTCCTCATATATCTGATGCTAAACTAAATGCTGGGGTTTTTGATGGTCCTCAAATTCGAACTTTGATCAAGGATACTCAGTTCGAAAACGCAATGACTCCAACTGAGAAGAATGCCTGGCAGGCATTCAAATCAGTTGTCACTGATTTTCTTGGCAAGCGTAGAAGTCCAGAATACGAGTCCGTTGTCGAAAACTTGATGGAAGCTTTCAAAGCTCATGGGTCGCGCATGTCCATAAAAATGCACTTTTTGTGGTCCCACTTGGACTATTTTCCTGAAAATTGCGGGGATTATAGTGAGGAACAGGGTGAATGATTTCACCAAGATATCAAAATAATGGAAGAGAGGTACCAGGGAAACTGGGATATCAATATGCTGGCGGACTATTGCTGGTGTTTGAAGCGAGACGTGCCCGAAGAAAAAAACAGACGGAAAGCCAAAAAAACTTCATTCCTTCCTCAATAAACTTTTTTCCATATTCATTGTATGAATAAAAGTATTTATTCACACAATGTTTTCATTTTTCACGAGTGTTCTTATAATATTACTCGTATCTACAGTGTTTAAGCTAAAAAAATCAATAAATTTGGGGATAAAATTGGACTTATAATAAATGGCCAATAGAGAAAAAACCTGACCTGATTGAGGAAAACCAATGTCATTTTCGAATTCAGCATGGTCGAATTATATAATATGAGTTGAAAAAACCCTCACAGCAGACAAAAAAATTTCATATGCATACCAGTGTTATAGATCATCTGCAGACCAGGAACTTAGCCATTTTAGTGTCTGTTTCTTATCTGCATCACTAAAACACAACACTATAATGGTTTACTCATTCATATTGAAGCTTATGACATATGTTAAATTCAGATGCCCACAATTGAAGAAGGTGCACTATTTCTCAGATGGATGTGCTGGCCAATATAAGAACAGATACAACTTCACAAATCTCTGTTACCATGAAGAGGATTTTGGTCTGTCTTGTGAATGGCACTTCTTTGCTACATCCCATGGCAAAAATGCATGTGATGGGATTGGAGGAACAGTGAAAAGAGCTACTGCTCGTGCCAGTTTGCAGAGAACTACAGAGAGGCAAATTCTTACACCAGAACACATGTTTCAGTTTTGTGAAGAAAACTTGAGCAAGAAGATAAATTTTTTCTTTGTAACTACAGCTGATTTGAAAGATGCAGAAGAATGGTTGGAACATCGATTCAAGGATAGTAGGGCTATTCCTGGAACTCAGAAATATCATAGATTTGTTCCCCTAAACAAGGAAGAACTGATGGTGTATCCCATTTCAAGTGGCATTGGAGAAAAGAAAAGAATAAGGAAAAGTCATTTTACTAATGAACCTGCAATGCTTGGTAACCTAAAATGTGTCAAACCAGGAGAGTATGTTGGCTGCATTTATGACATGCAAGTTTGGTATGGAATTGTGGAGGAATATTGTGAAGAGTTTGATGATTTCACTGTGAACTTTCTACATCCCTCTGGGTCATCAGGATCAAGTGCATATTATTATCCATCAAACAAGGATTCATGTGCAGTGCCAGGACATCATATATTAACTGTAATGAGTTGTCCTACCCTAAGAGGAGGCAGCAGAATTCAATACATTTTTCCACAAAAAGAAATTGATGAGAGCATCGAGCATGCAAAAATTGTATTAGGCTAGCACATGAATCCTCTAAGTAGGTCTTCCCCTTTCACTATTATAACTATTATTGCCAGTGTAGATTAGCAGTGAAATACAATTTTACATTTTTTGCCTTTGTTTTTATATCTATAAAAAAATGTAATTTTAATTTCTATAGGTCAAATTATGAGCTTAAGTGTGAAAAAATAGGTAGAATTGACGCACAACTTATGAATATGGTGTTCACTTATATGTTAGTTACATGAAAAATACTAACATAAACAAACTTTTTTTTGCTGATTCTAATAGCCAATGCCTATGCCTTCATTTTTTACATTTAAAAAAAAAATTCTCATTTGATACCCCAGAGGTCAAATTGTGACCTCAAATTTTGGTTACAGTGTAACTTTTTTATTTTTCAACCTAGAGTTCTAAAACTTGCATATTTGGATTCCTTGTCGTTTTCTGATTCTAAATATATATACTTTTATATAATTGTGACCATTATTACCCAAGTTATGGGTCGCCAAATGTTAGTGACCTCGCAAGTGACCTCAAATTTCCCGAGGTCATATCTCTTGAATCGTTGGTCGGATTGACCTTATAATTTCAGAAATGGATTCAGGGCCCACAAACTCCCTATAAACCAAATTTCAGCAAAATCTGAGAGATGAGGGTGTTAGGCACTGGTTGATCTGACAGAGAATGACCCATCAGTCCTATCCACTTTGTCTCTAACTCTGTCAACCCTTGCCCCTGGGAGACAGACCCTCTTCCTCTTGCTTGGATGCCATTCAACGAACTGTGTGTCCATATGGCGCACTAAAGAGTCCCCAATTAAAATAGTTTCCCCCTCATTCACATCCCTTTCCAAATGGGTGAAAGGGTTTGAAACCTTGATAGGGGAGGATTCCTATCACCTAACATACATGGCCTAGCTCCACCCTTATCTAAATCCCTCCCCATCTACTAATCTGACCAACCTTAACCCCTTCCTCAACTCTATCCAACCTTCCTGATAGGTTACCTAAACTAGAAACTAGGTTACGCACCTCACCCTTCAAATTACTAACTTCTTCAATGTTAGTATTGGTTTGGCTTTTGTCAACCATAGCCCTACCCCTGCCCTCGTCAAGCATTGCAAGTCTTTCCATTACCTCCTGTACACTGCGTTTTATGTCAACTATTTCCTCCCTTAGTTCTTCAAGTTCATTTAATCTTACAGAACAGTTTGTACAAACTTTTCAATTAAGGAGTGCAGGATTTTTTTCTGTTACAGTACATTTAATGGTAAATTTCTTAAACCCTTTAAGATTCTTTACTTGTCTCTCTTAAAGGGGTCACAACACTGTTTATGATAATTTAAATGGTAAGACATGTTTAAAATTTATATATTAGCTTCAGTTCCTGTAATAAGTAGAAAGAATATTAAATGTTAATGGTTTTTAATGATAACAGGCAAACACAAGCACAGCCAATATAGGCAAGGCACTAAAATAATATGGCAAGCAGATACCATATATGAGCAGTGTTTATCATGTGGTCACAAAAGGCAAACTGAACCCTTAATAACCAAGGCTCATGCTAATGGAAGGAGCCTTCAGACAATCTCATTTTGCTGTGACAAGTTGTAGCATGACTACACAAGTGTGATACCACTCGACCTTACAAACAGGCAGTACAAATTATCTCTCTTATTTTAATGATGTGTGTGTGTATGTGTGCAATACATATAGTTAGGATAAAACTATTTTATAGTTAGTATAGCTCAATTCCTGAACTTGGGCTAATATGTCATCTTTTTGCTAGCCAAGTACCTTATAATAAAGTGCAAAAAAATACACAACTTAAAGGTAAAAATACACAATGTCATTGACTAAGTCATATAGAAGAGTAATTGAGGTACAAAATGAGGAAAAAAAAAATCTTGAATATATATCTGTATCATAGGGGGTGCCCCTCCCCAAAATATCCAAACTGATATAACTTTTTAACTATTTGATTAAATGCATTTTATTACACAGAGTCAATTATTCTTTAGGATTTGAGCTTTCAAATGGTTTTTAAATTTTCTTCCTAGCTCAATTAGGGACTGAGTTATGGACTTTTAAACATTAAGGGGCCAGCCCCCACCCCCAAAATTGGAGGGCCCATAAGTTTTGAACCATTACTCTGATTGCGCTAAAACTTGAGATTTCATGTTTTTGCACAAAAACATCCTTATATACCAAATTTGAGAAAAATCCAAGTTGGAGTGATTACAAATTAAATTCTTTTGCATGATTTGTCCTGGAATGACCCAAGATCAAAATTGAGGGGGTCTAGATAGTTGTCTTTTGTCCAGGATTAAACTTTAAAACCAATTTTGGGTGGTTGCATACAAAACTATGACTGCTACTGGCCAATTTATATAAATCATATGTGTGTGTGACCAAAATTTGAACCCAGTGACCTATCTTGAGTTCTGGACATGATAGAAAGAATTTAAAAACTGTTTATGATGTATTTTTTACCTCTGAAGCAGATTAAAACATTTGCAGAGGGCTGCAGGCTCAATAATGCATCAAAAAATCCATATTTATATTATTTTTAGGCTAAAAATTGCAATTTTCATTATTACACATTCATATAAAGCATTTAACACATATTCAATCCATCACTCATTAAACAAAGAAATAAAAAATAATCATCTAAACAATTTCAGAATATTGTATTTTTGTACTGAACACTTTCATCAGTTTTCTTGGTTTTATCTTTTGTCAAATAATGCCATGACATTCAAATCATACCACAGTTGAGGAAGCCTCTGTTACAAGTTTAATATACCTCTCTACAGGCTGATTATGACAAGGCTTTCAGTGCTTCCTTTCTTATGTTTATGAGTTCTTCATTGGTTAGAGATGCTATGATAGGGGGCTCATGAATGTCAGGTGAATTTAACTTTATCATTTTGAGATACCATTGAGCTTCATTATCAATTTTAGGCACCATGAATCTCCTGATACTACCATCTCTCACAACACTCGAGTCAAGCTGTAACTGTGGGACTTCAATATCCTCATCTGAATCAATTATTAGGTCACCACCTTTGAAGTCATTGTCTATCACTGTTTCAACTGATTCATTCCCTCTGACCAAAAGTACGGTACTTTGTTAACTGCAATGTTGTGGATTTGTGGGTCTGAATCAGCAAGCATGGCAATTAATACATTCTCAGGGTGAGCATAGTATGCATTTCAGTAGAGGGTTTTAAGGTTATCTCCTTGGCTTCCTTGTGAGGAAGTTTCAGGATCCTTTAGAGCATATAAAAGTTCTTAGCACCATCTTTGCATCAATACTCCTCCTTGATCTGGAACTAATTTGGAAAATAGACCAAGATACAAAACTCTGCAAGTGTGACCAGAACTTTGGAAGGTTTCCTTTGAGATGTATAAAATCTGAGGATTCTACATGCCAGAGTCAATCAACCACCTTGAATGACAGATCAGTCCAACTTCAGGGAGCTCAAGATCAGGATCAACACAGCCAAGCATAATAGCCATACAGATTCTGTAAGCATAATCAGTGCTGAGGTCCTCCAGTACTTCATTAGGAATAACAAAATTTTGAATTCCTAATTGGCTTGAATGAAATAACATCCCGCTGAGATACACTTCCACCAAGTTCAACCCCTATCTTTCCTGAAAATGAGTCTGGGCTCTTTGTTGTTCCATCCAGAGTAACAAAGACATGATGAAGGGGGAGCTCATTACAGTGTAGTAGGCAAATGCTCCACTGCAAAGGTCTAGCAAGCAGTTTTTCCAGGCACCTGATAGCTCCACCATTTGAACCAGTCATTGTATTAGTCCCATCAGATCCTATCATGGCAAGTTTGGTTTGTAATTCAGTGTCTTTGAAGGCCTTGTATATCTCTGTTGCAATAGTCGACCCCTTGCAATTACTTGGAGTCACATGTGAGAGGAAGAAATCACCTGAAATAGTATTCAGAAATTAGAGAAAATGTTTTAGATATTTCAGGGTTTATATCTATTTTCTAATTTCTATATCCAAAATTCATCTCTCTAAATATTTTGAGTAATATCTGTTACAAAATGCAAACTAAAGATAAAAATTTAAAATCTTACCAGGTTCTCCTACAATTACATAGTACTTTTCTAGCTCAGTTCTTCTGTAATATATGCTATTCACTTCAACTGTCACCATTGTTGCATCTTTGCGACCATCCCCATAAATAGCATCCACCAATTCAAAAAATTTATCTTCCTCTTTTCTTATGGCTTTACAATATTTTTCACGTTTTCTTCTCAGTTTGTTCCTGCAAAGTTCAGAGTGCAAATTTACTCATTTTTAAAGATGGTTATTTAAGCAAGCTCCATAGGTTTTCACTAACAATATTTAAATTTCAACACTTGTTTGAAACATATGCCTTTTTGTGAAATACTTGATTTGAATCAGATACTAATGCACAAGATAATTGGACTGTTACCTGTCATTACGTTCATCTTATCAGTAGTAGTGATACAGTAATTCCATAATCCTCTAAAACTGCTGATGCAACTGCTGCTCTGGCTGGCTTTGTCACTTATTTGATACCTGGTAAAAGACATTTATTTTATATCAAGTTAATATTCTAACATTAGCAATGGATTATAAATAATTTTTTCAAAGGTATTGTCAACAGAGCAACAAGAGTGTTCAAAGCATACTCATATTTTAAACTATCAGTATACCTGTCACACTGCCAAGCGAGGTTTGGTAGACTTCCTTTTTTGTTTTGTCCTGGATTCCTGTTGTTCAATAACACCAGCTGTTTCATCATGTGATTCCAGGCTGCCATGACTTGAGAGATCACTGTCATGTATTGCTGCTGAGCTTGATGGAAGAACTTGAAAAACTCTTCTGAGTTCTTTCCTGGGGATAATAAAATACAGTACAGGGTGTTTATAAAGTCCCTATCTATTTCAGTGAAAATGTAGCAAAAAGGGTAAAATTCAATAACATAATAGAAGGCATACATTTAATGAATACTTAAGCATATGATTCTATGTGAGCACCATCAGTATCTCTATAGAGTTCGACTTTGTCAGCAGTATTACGGAATACATTTTGGAGCAGGACAGGGGTTATTTTCGCAACTGCTGTTATGATATGAGCATGTAAATGTCCCAGCTTCATTCAGATGGCATTTTAAACATGGTCATCTTTCAACAAGATGGGGCACCTTGTCATTATGCAAACATTATTCGGGAGTACCTAAATGAATGATTTCCAAATTGGTGGATCAGACATGGAGGCAACAGGCCCTGGGTGGCTCAATCTCCTGACCTAATGCTCTTGGATTTCTTTGCATGGTTTTTTATCAAATCAAATGTCTATCAAATGAGGGTTACAGATCTGCAAGATTTACATGCTCATATCATAGCAGCAGTTACAAAAATAACCCCCATCATGCTCCAAAATGTGTTCCACAATGCTGCAGATTCAAACTCTGTAGAGATACTGATGGTGCTCATGTAGAATCATATGCTTAAGTATTCATTAAATGTATGCCTTCTATTATATTGTTATTAAATTTTACCCTTTTTGCTATGTTTTCACTGAAATAGATAGGGACTTTATAAATACCATGTATGATTATGATAGAAGGTAGTTTACCAAAGATGTAAAAATAAAATTTTATAATTTGTAGCACAATCATTTCAAGAAACCCAGATTTTTGGTGGCCATTAATCAAAAGTTTTTCAATTTATATAGATCAAACTAACTGATTCTTTTCTTTTGGTTGCTCCTACTGTACTCCTCTCCTTTTGTATCTGATGTCTGCCAATATAAGACATTCCTTAAAATCAATGCATCATCCTATTCTAGCTGTTTTCTGGTCCTCATAGAAAGCATAGTCTTCTTCTGTCATTTTGACTTGATACAAATGTTCCATATCTCTTCTCTGATTCAAGTCCTCACAGAAGATGTCAAACAACTTGGAAGTTTTTTCAATGAAGAAAGAAAGATCACTCCAGAACATGTCACCACAGTTCTTTTTTGGATATCTATCAAACTTACAAAATTACCAACACTTTAATGTTGTGAATGCAAATTTCAATTATAAACCCTAAGTTAGTCAAAACAGAATTTATTACCAATCATTCTTATGATTTGCAAATCACTGAATCACATGATTATGTAAATAAAATTACTGTCACAAACAAATAAATGTAACTACAAAATTTACAAAAGTATGACATATTTTAAATCTTTTTATAAAGGACTGAAAATTTGTCTTACCTTGAAAATTCTTTGACTAGATCCTGAATCTTGCTGGTGACACTGGGATGTGAAATTGGATAGACATTGCACCAAATCCAGTATTCAGTCAGACTTAGTGCAACTATATCAGCTGTTTGTCTGGTTGTCCAGTTCTCTTCTGCCATTACACATTGGATGACATCTTTACCAAGCGGAAGCTTTCCATTGGGGAATGAGTCTATGCTTGAAAATCTGTGACCTCCATCAAGAATTTTATAATGGACACTGCTCTTCTGAACTGTCTAACTGCATGCCTTCTTCTTTAAGGAGAGCATGCAGTACCAGACTTTCAACACATTCTCATCCCTTTTCTGTCCAGCTGTCTAATGCAAAGGTTAATTGGTATTTTGACTCTTTCATCTACTCAACTGGTGAACTCTGGAACAATCGTCCTCAATCCATCTTTCCTCCTGTCTATGACCTCCAATCTTTCAAATGCAGTGTCCAGGCATCTCCAAAACCCTGGGCCTTGATTTTGGTTCTCTTCTTTTTGGGAATCCTTTTGTCAGCATTTGTCCTTGGTCCTTCCTTCCTGCATAAAAAAAGAAATAAATATACACCTTACAGTAGTTGGGAAGTGAAAACCTCTATTCATATCCAATAAAGAACATTATTTTTTCCAAATACAAGTACAGTCCAACAAAACTTCCAAAAAGACATTATTTAACATGAACATTTAGATGAACACTGACTCAACAGTGCTGTTTTGTATTTACAGACAGCTGTATCATATATTTATGCAATATGTACACAAACTGAAAAGTCCATGCATTATTGTAAGTTTATGTCAGGGCTCCATTAGTTTGATTTCCTTTGGCTGGAAAGAGTGAACAATTTTAATGGCAGGCTAGATATTTGGACTTAACATGTCATAAATTATACCCTTCTTTCTTATCCAGCAAATATCATCTTCATGTGGAAAATAACAATTATTTGGACTTTGTGAAGAGGTGAAGAAGTTAATTTAATAACACTGAACAACAAAATAGAACTGTTTATCCTCCTTTGAATGAATTTACCTGATTCTATTGTACTTTCTTACACTGATTGCAAATTTGAAAACAGAGTTTTTCTATCACCAACCAATTTCGAAGGAAATGCAAATTGACAGATTTTCTTACTTTTTTTGGTATATTTAATCGTACAAAAAAGAAGAGTAGGTACCTTACCTAAAATGTTTTTGCAGGTGATTTTTCCTTATAACTAGTACAAGGGGCTTCTCTTATAAGTGTCCAACAGTAGTCAGGCAATATACTGGGGCTATATCTTCCTTGGTGCTGCTTTTCCATGGTTGATGTATCCTGATGAAATCTTTCACCATGCTCTCATCACTGACAGCACCCAGGTTAGCTTTAAAGAATAAACTATAGACCTATGTAGATTAGGTTTATTGGTTATAACATGAAATAGCCTCTTTTTCTGTCTTTAATGTTGTAAATCCCATTTTTATTTTTATAATAGATTTGGTGTTGTTAGCTTTGCACAGAACTTTGTCTTCGTGTTAAAACGTTTCTTAAATTAGTTCAAGTATACAGTACTTCTTTGAAAGAAACTATAAAACTAAAATAAGAGCTTTCTAATTTGAAAATGTTTTTCTCATTAAAATCTATCGTGATTTTAACAGTATAGGCCAAGGCTCCAAGGATTACAATGACATTCAGTCTATATAGGGAGTGTGTTATTATTTTCAGACTATTTCATGTCCATCAATATAATGAACTGTTAACTAAAGAGAGAGACTTGTTAAGGAAATTTTTTCCATCACTCATTTGATGTTGAGAGTTTCAAAATGCAAAAAGATGAAAGTGAATGTAGTCTGAAAGAAACTTATTGGAACATTAAAGAAGAAGTTTATATTAAAGAAGAAGTTGATTCCTATGAAGCAAATTATTGCAAAGCAGATACAATTGGCAATGGAAATATCTGTGATGAATGGGAGGTAAGAAATAGTTATGAAAAATTGTTTTTCTTATATAGTTTAAGTGGGCTTGCTACTTGCGCCATAAGAAAAAGAAAATATGACCATTTTGAAGTTCATTTGCTTCTTTTGATGAATAGAGATTATTCAGTAAGGTTGGTATTTTATTTTTTAATACATTTATCAAAACATTAAACTGATGAACTCCATTTTAAAGCTTCAATAGATTATGAGGGTGTTTTCTTAAATGTAGGAAGAAATTGATATAGGAAATATGTATTGAATGTGATGAAAAGGAAACCATATTCAGAGCGATTGGATCAAAGATGAATGGATGATAGATCTTTCTGGTAGAGAAGAAACAGATTTCACTGATAATGAACTGAATGTTAAGTTAAACATGTGTTGTTGTTTTGCTTGAGTACACCTTTGCCCAAAGTAAGCCATTATGATACTTATCTGTCTAGTTCTTGTAGTTATTGTCCACCACAGTAGTGAGGGGCACTATAACGGGTGCGGCAAAAATAACGCCCTTTTTAGTTTATTCTCTTTTCTTGAAGGAAATAAATCAATTACAGCATTTTAAGAGAAATAATAAGGTTTTTAAGAAAAATAATAAGTACTTTCTCAGTAAAAACTAAAAATAACTGGAATTTAATTAATTTTGTGGTTGGTTATGCTGTATAAAACTATAAAGATACAATTATTAAAAGGGCGTTACTTTTGCCACACCCTATATATTATTGTCTAGCTTCTCTGTGTGAAAAAGTTGGGAAAGAGTTGTGTATGAAATCTACTTAATCATTATTTTGCAGTATCCCTTTTTCACAATAGGTTAGCATGAAAAAGGTTGATAGTGTGCAGTCTATACTCAGAAATACCTCAAAAGTTGTATAAAAGCTTTATAAATGAGTTTCAGATTTACAGTGCATGCTACATTAAGATGATGTTACTACCACATAAAGAAACAGAAATTATACGGTTTGAATGTTTTTGTTAATTTTTAACAACTTACTGAAGTCTTATATTTTGAAGGTGCTTTGAATATGAAAAGCAAGGTATATTTATATTACAGTGCTGTGAATGAAATCACACGATTACCAATTTCAGTAAAAACATGTTATTTATTGAGAAGGAGAAAAAAAACACATGGTGAATAATTTTTTATTTTAATATTTAGTCATTTTACCCTTAGCCTTTATTATTGCATTTACATGTGCAGGCATTGAGTGAACAAGTTTTCTGCAGTACTCTGCAGTGATTTCTATTACCCATACTTTTTTCAAGACTTCTATTAACTTCTATTATTATGGCAGCCTACTCATTCTCCAATTTCTGTATATGACAATCCTTCATTTTCTAAAGTAAGAATATGGACAATGTCATCTCACGATGCCTTTGGCTTACCCATATCTGTAGGTCTTATTATCTTATTACAAATAAAGCACACACTCCAAAATGTCAAAAACATTCAATTTTCACAAACAAATAGCAGGCCTGATACACTCCAATGAACACACTGAGAATCAAATGAAATACATACCTCTTAAGTTGAAACATAAGGAATGCTGCCTAATGTATGATAATTTCTACATAAATAATCCTGAGTACTAAATGTTGTCATTTTCATGCTTGAACTCATCATAGAAAAATACAATAATGGTGTGCAATTTCATTTGCAGGCACTGTATATATGATGACAAAGTGAATTTGTATGTTACCTTTTCAGTCATTTATAAATTTAATTTTGAAATAATTCCTTAGGAGAACTTTCCTATTTGCTTGTATTAGGATTCCACTGAAAATTAAATGGGTTAGAATGGTTTTCTTACAAGGTTGATTCATTTAGGAATGTTACATGAAGTGATACCTCTGATAAGCATTTAAATTTACAATAATTGGTTAATTTTAAGTTGGAAGTTTGTGTTCAGCAAAGTTTTCGAAAAAATTGTAAAAAGTAGAATGCAGCGATATTTAGAATCCTACAATTTATTATCTCCAAATCAATATGGCTTCCGTAATAATAGAACAACGGAAATGGCTATTTTAAACCTTATGGAAAATGTAAATATAGCTAAGGAGAACAAAGAAATAATGATATCAATATTTATGGATTTGAGTAAGGCGTTTGATGTAATAGACCATAATATTCTACTTAATAAATTGTATTGTTACGGCTTTAGAGGGGCAATCAGTGATTGGTTTAAAAGTTATTTGTCTGATAGATATAATTTTGTATCAGTAAATAAGGTTTGCTCCACTAAAGCACTTGCCAAACATGGTGTGCCACAGGGCTCAGTGCTGGGTCCACTGTTATTTTTATTATATATAAATGACCTTCCACGTTCATCTGATATACTGAACTTCATAATGTTTGCAGATGATACAACTCTCTCTTTTTCTTGCAAAGATGTTAATACAGCTAAGAATATATTTCATTCAGAATTCATCAGTGTAATGAAATGGTTGACCACCAATAAACTCTTCCTAAATACCAGTAAAACAAATTTCATGATTTTTACTAATAAAAGAAATGTATATCTTGATGAACTTAATGTTAATGAAATCGCCATAAAGGAGTGTACTGTAACAAAATTTCTTGGTGTAATGCTAGATAAGAATTTGCAATGGAGTGATCATGTAAATTATATCGTGAAAAAGATTTCAAGGAGCATTGCTATAATGTTTAAACTTAGAAATGTAATCCCTAAACAAGTTTTATTGACTCTTTATCATACTCTTGTTCTTCCTTATATAACATACTGCACCCTTGTTTGGGGAAACTCCACTAACAACGCATTAAATAGTATCTTTGTCATTCAAAAATGAGCAATAAGGTTATTATCTGATGCTGATTTCCTTGATCACTCTAGTGCATTATTTAAAGAGCTAAACCTACTAAAGCTCAATGATATAACCAAACTGGCACATTTTATTTTTATTTACAAGTGTAAGAGCAAAATCATTAATTTGCAATGGGTAAATAGATATTTTGTAACTCATCAAGAAATCCACTCATATCAGACCAGAAATAGATCAAAGCTTGTTATACCTCAATTTAGATTGTCTTCATCTCAAAAACTACCCATTTTCATTGGATTGAAACTATGGAATGACTTGCATGCTGATATAAAAAATATTGCTAATGTAAATTTGTTTAAAACCAAGTTGAAATCCCGATTAATAATGGGATACTAACAAAAATCTTGGATTAATGTCCACTAATAATGTTTAATATAGTCCATTAATATTGTTTAATATTGAAATACAGGTTTTAACTATTAATAATACTTATTTACTTATTTATTATTATTAATTTATAACAGCTAGCTGCTTATTTTTAATAAGAGCCCAGTAAAGCCTAAAGCTTAAGGGCCTTATGTCATTGTAAAAATTGTAAATTGTAAAAAGACTACTGTATTTATTTTTTTATTAATAAAAGTTATTAAAAAAAAAAAAAAAAAATCCCATTATACCAAAAGGGGTCTGGACCAAGCACTTTTTGGATTAATATATTTTTCAGGGGAATGGAAAAATGGCAGTTGTAATGCACATAATAAAAAGAATTGCTGTTGAATCTTGGAAAATAATATTTACTTTGATAAATATAATATAATATAATACACAAAAACACCACAAACACCGCCAAAATAGTGCAGTCTCATGTGCATCAGAAATGTCATCATACTTGGTAATACTTTCAGTCAGCAGAACCCTTCTCCTGCAATGCTAAGCTTGTGAATAACATGTCTATTCTTAAACTGATTAAGTCACACAACAGGTAATTCATATGGTTCATCAATTTCCATAAAGTCATAAAATTGCTTGGCTTCCTTCATAATAAGCAGCCCAGAAAGTGGTTTACCCTCATTGTGCTGCTATTAGAACCACTTGAAAAAAACTTTGTCTAACTCTACCACCTTAGACTTTCTTAAATTCTTTTGCTTTGCTATTCATTTGTTCCACTGTCTCAGAATAAAGTACATCATGGGTTCCTAGTACAAATAAAAAGGAAGCTAATTTAGAATACAGTGTTGTACTAAATATAAAATTAGTGGACTATGTAAATAAGTCATTGCCAGATTAGAACCAAAGAATGTAGATAAAAGAAAATAATAACAACAATGTAGTATGTAATCCCTAGCAGCTGATACTGGTAACTAGGCTGTGGTTGCTGACTGTGTTTTGTTTCCTTCTAGAAGTTTGCCACTTGAAACCATATAAAGAAAAAGAAGACTAAAGAGATAAGATTTAAAGAGTTTTTTTTTTAAAAGTGGTTATTCTTTGGCTAGTGATTGGATCACATAGGGAGAGTTACAATTTAGTTTACAAATTTACAAATCATAGAGTTAAAATTATGATTTGGACTGTGTAGGGATTACATGTAAAAAAAAAAAAAAAGTAACAGACAGTTATGATTGTATTAACATTCATTAAAGAGTAATAGACCCTTTGAATAGAGAAGTCATGTTCACTTAGTAATAAAAATATTGTCATTGAATTAAGATTGGTCATAGATTGGTTTATTCAAATAAAGGTGTTTATGAAGGAATGATTATAAAGTGTTACCTGAACTTTTGAGCAACAAAGCAAAAAGCTAAGTACTAACTAGTTGTAATTAGTCATAAGTATTTTTTAACTTTATACAAACATTAGTTATAAATGTAAAATATTAATTTTGGAGCCTAATTATATTATCTTCACCTCATATTTTTAGATATTTTAAAATAGTACTTTTCAAATGGTCGTCATGGATGGTGGGTTGAGTTTTGTTGGGTACCTACCCAGCATACCATTACTGGGAATAAAGATGCAAACCAGTTCCTAAAGTTCATTTGTTCCCTGCAGACATGGGGTCATTACAAGGTTTATCATTACCAGAAATTTTTCATTATCATTATCATTACAGCATTTTTGTTTCATTATCATTACAAGCCCTTCCTTATCATTGTAATGATCATTACAATACTGAATATACTGAATAAGTGCTCCACTGGTGCACTGGAGGCAGGGATGCAAAGATGCTTGGCAGCAAGAACAGATATGTCAGGATACAGATGTCCATTGTCCCTCCACCATGTCAGGGGATTGCAGCCCTCATCAATGCAGGGCTGGTTAAGGTAGCTGTCCACCTGGCTGACATTAGGGTTCTGAGAAGCTGTAGAGGGAGCTGGAGCAGCCATAAAATTGAACAACTTGCACCGCTTTGGTGCTGGCTAGGACTGGGAGGAATCAGAAGCCGCATATATATATATATATATAATTTTGAAATTACACTGTAATGATGTGTAATAATTCATTATAGACCTTTCATTACCATTATCATTACCATTATTGCCTCAAAATTTCTTTCATTATCATTACATTATCATTACAAGAGATTTGTAATTAATTATAATTAATTACCATTACAATGATAATGACCCCATGTCTGGTTCCCTGTACATCTATCAATATCCTATTCCTTTTTGAGGATTTCCTTCAAAGTATTAGAGCTGTATTTTTCATTGTCTGGCAGTAAAGTGCAAATGTCATTGTTAATCCCAATTAACTACAATTTGTGAAGATGTGGCTACAACTGCCCCAGTGCCCCTGGTGTTACCCTTGTATGTTCTGATAGAAGGAAACTCCACTTGCATGCTTTTGAATTGACTATACCTCCCTTACCCAATAGTATTTGTTAGAGAGGCCCATAGCTCTACTGTAAAGATTGTATTAGTCCTCTTGACTATGCTCCATTTGTAGATTGAGTTTCCCAGTCTTGGAAACTTATAATACAGTATTTGGCATCATCTCGCAGAGTACTGAGATGAGGATAGTACTAGTACTTACTTTGGAGCTTTGCACAGGATTGTATTATCCCACTAGCAAGTTTTTAAGTTTATTTAGATGCTCAGAAAGCTGTCAATCTCTTGTATGTAATCCTTTTAAGCCTCAATATTTACCCATTTTTACTTTTGCTTCATTCATTATATTCTTGTTATTCATTTTACCATTTGTCTCAGTTTTATGGAATTTAATTTTTCTCTTTTATTCTCTAAGTAAGAGTATATTTGGTGTCAGTGACATTGTTGCTGCAATTGGTTAACTAATCAGTAATCACTCATTCTCATATAAAACCTGAATCTGAAAGTCTTGTAATTAGGGTGTCCATATGTCCCAGTTTTCAGAGAACTGTCCTAGTCTTTAGAAAAAAGTTTTCAGGACAAAAAAAATGCCTCATCTGTTGTTGGAATTCAGAAAGTTTGAGAGTGAGTTAAATACGAGTCATGGCTCATGTGCGTTATGGAGTTAGTTGGTATTCTAACATTACCAAGGGGGGTTGGTGTTTATCTCTGTAAGAATGGGGATTTGATAAAATATTTTGTTTTGCTTTTACATATTTTAAGTTATTAATTATATACTATGCAAATATGAAACTATAAGGTGTATGTTATTATATTTTGGATTCATTTATTCTGTTAAAAATTTATATTTTATTGACACAATTTCGTCTAGAAATATTTAAGCATATGTTAAATTAGTGGTCCAGAAAAGTATTTCTCATGCCAAAAACAGCCCAAAATGCTTGGGCTCCCCAGGGCTCCAACCTAGACCCCATTGGGGGAGCTTATAACACTCCCACAAACCCCCTAATTGTGAGCCTCATTTTGCTTGGCATATATTTCAGGCACCATTATATTTGTACTCCACCTCTGCCTTTTTCAAATTTATAGATCTATCCCTGTCCAAGTTTTTCAAAGAACAAATCTGGATATCCTACTTGTAATGAAATAACTTTTGAAAATTTCTTGTGATCTAAAACTTTTTTTACTTCTGTAGCTTTATAAAATTATCAAAATTCACAATTATTTTTTATCTCCATCAAATATTTACATGTAATGTATTTTAAAAAATTTGTTTCAGAGATCTGCTGAAGATTCATGTCAGAAAGAAGGCCTTGAACTTTATGGTTCAAGTTCAGAGGAAATTTCAAAAGTTGAGAATCATAAACAAGACTGTAATGTGTTTTTGAGTAAGCAAATTCTGTTCAGAAGAATTCAGTGTTCCAAATACCCACTGGTTAAGCTTAGAAAACTGAACATTAATGACCATAAACTTAGGACTGATGGTAAACCTTTAAATAAACAGGTAAGATGAAAAAGTTTTCTCAGTTCATTTGAAAGAAGTCTTGTGACAGTACTAACAGTAGTCAAATGGTAAAGTAGAGTAGAAGTCAGAAAGGTGAAAATTATTCTTTAAATATTATAATATGGGCCTAATTAATGACAAAACACACTTGATATTTCGAATTGAAAAATTTATGACTTTACTTTGTTGAGAAATTATTTGAAATGAAAATGAATTTGAGAATAGAGTGATTTTACTATTTTCTGTTTTACATAGTTGATTGTAACAATTTTGATGCTTGCAATGAGTCTCAATAATGAGTTTGATTACATGGCACTGGAAAGCAGGAGCTGCAGCCCTTTTCTAAAATATGAAACTATAATTGGATATTAAATGAAAATCTTGCTCTAGCTACAGTTTACCTCATAAGGTTCTAATAATATGATGGAAGTGAAGATGAATGAAAACTGTGCTCCAAAGTTTTAACTGATAAGCAAGCTCCAGGACAGTGAAATGAATGGGTTATTTTGGTAGATATTTTTAAAAATAGTAAAACATAGGACATGCAATATCTGTTTGAGAACTAGTTCTTGATGAAAATATTTAATTAAGTCATTTTAATCAGAATCGATGTATGCATATAACTATTTGCCAATCAGTCAGAGGAGCCTCCTCCCCTCTCCCATCTCACTTAATTATGCTTGAAATTAGAATACCTTTTAAAGACGCTTTTTCTGCTCTATCTGGACTTGACTGTAGGAAGGTGTTACAGTCCTTGAAGGGTCCCTGCTGTTGTTCTGAAGAACTGTGCTAGGCAAACTATTTCATCTTTATCTTTGATCTGCCACTTTTCATTCATTTCATTCATCCTGTTCCAAAGAAGGGTAACCTCTTTGAACCCTTCAACTATCATCCAATTGCTTTGATTTCTTGCCTTTCTAAAGTTTGAATGACCACTGTTCTTCTCCAAAGGCTATTAATAGTGGTGTTCTTCAGAGGCCTGTCTTATCACACATTTCCTCTTATTTATTAACTAATGATCTTTTAAGTTGTACTTCGTATCCTTCCACTCCTATGCCAGTAATTCCACTTTTCATTTCTGCACCCACTTCACAAAGTGTCCCTCATAACAATTACTCCATGCTTTGCCTGAATCAGCTATGACACACCGTACCTCTGATCTTTCTGCTATATCTGAGTGGGACAGAAAAATCCTCGTGGCTTACAATGCCTTAGAAACTCAGTTCCTTCATTTGTCTACTCATCACAATCTTCCACACAACCATCTCCTTATCTTTAACAATACACAATTCAGTCCTTCCTCTTCCTGTAACATTCTTGGTGTTTCCTTGTGATCTTTCCTGGAAAGATTACATATACTCTGTAAAACAGTTTCTTAAGAGGTTTTGTGTTATGCTGATTCTGCAGTTTCATTTCTTCATCCCCACTCATTTGCTGTCTCTGTCTAAGGAGGAGTCTCATTTGCTCCTATGAGTGGTGGCTCAACTGGGCAGAGTAAACACACACAACTCTACTTGACTGTGGAATCAAGGGCATTTTGTCTCATCAATTTCCCACCTTATACTGCCTGTCTTCATTTTTTCTCTCTGCTACAATGTTGCCTCACTTTTTACTGTTTCTACTATAACAGACACTGCTCTTCTGAACACAATGACAGTATGTTGCCTCCTTTAATGAGAGCATGCAGTACCAGACTTCCAACACATTTTCATCACTTTTCTGTCCAACTCTGAAACACAAGGTTAATCAATTATTCTCAATCTTTCATCTACTCAATTGGTCAACTCTGGAACAACCTTCCTCATCCCCATCTTTCAATTTTTGATGTGTCATGTGTCAAAACATTGCAAAAACTCTGGAATTTGATTTTGGCACTCTTGTCAGGGAAGATGAGAGTATTTTACAGGCATTCACCCTTGGTCCCCCCCCCCCCCTGCATCATTGAAAGGCATTGGACTATTAATGTGAAGGATATAGGATTGGCTCTTAACTCTGAGCTCAGATTTCAGTGATTAAGGTGGTTTCTATGGGTTTACCTTTGCAGGATAATGGACAGGGCTTAAAAAACTATATTCCTTCCTTTCATTAAAGGACCTTCAATGTTACTATTGAGGTTAAACAACCCCCAAAATCATTAGTCATATGGTTTTTGTTGACTGAAATTAGTTTGAACTCAGGTTTAAAGAACAAATGGTTTGATTTTTCTTTTTGGCAAGAAAAACTTGTTCCCATTTCAAGCTTACTTTACTAAACTAAATAGGTCACTGATTGTTCTGTACATTGTCTCTGAATCAGATATTAATAAACTGAATTTTACTTCCATAGCATTTAGACAATATTAGGAATTTCAGTCCCAAAATGATTTTAATCAATATAGAGAATTTTTAAAATTTGTATGGAAGAGGATTAATATATTTTGCCATAATAGTAAGTGTAAGGCAAATGTAAGCTACAGAAGCTCAGGGGCATTAGTACCTCACAGTTGTGGTAGGAGTGGGCAGACTTGAGCCACACACAGATACAAATGTTTATCAAACCAGCCCTTAACGCATTTGCTCACACAGATAAGATAAAGTGTAGGTTGTCTGCAAATCCTTTACAGTACAAGAAGATCAGTTTATGGTGTAGAAGTTCTTAGAAATTAGCTGATGTAAAACTAATTATCCATGAATTACTCAACAATATTTTAATCAAACCATTGAATAAAAACTAATAGTAAAAAAGAATGGTGTAGAAACAACATAGTAAACTGCAGAATTAAAAAAATTGTTTGTATTTTGATCAATGATAAGTTTGCATTCTCTGTAGCAGGAAAAATATGAACCATAAATATTATGGTGTTAGCCAAGTAATTGGCTTAAAACCAAATGTTCCGACTAAACTAATTTTATATAAATCATTTGCAGCATTCCAAACCAAAGCAGAACCCAATAGCAAAATTAGAACTTAAAACAACCAAGTCTTTACTTAATTTTGAACATAATGGAAATCACAAAGACCAACTTCAGGGGGAAATCCCAATTGCAGCTATAAAAAGTACTGAAAAAAGTATAAACCAAGAAAGAGAAAAACCTTTTAAATGTGATATTTGTTTTTACACTGCAGCATGCAAAAGTCGTCTTCAAGAGCATTTAAGAGTTCATACTGGAGAAAAGCCTTTTAAATGTGATCTTTGTTCTTATACTGCATCACAGAAAAGTCTGCTTAAAATGCATTTAAGAGTTCATACTGGAGAAAAACCTTTTAAATGTGATATTTGTTCTTACACTGCAGCACGTAAAAGTAGTCTTAGAGAGCATTTAAGAGTTCATACTGGAGAAAGACCTTTTAAATGTGATATTTGTTTTTACACTGTAGCATTGAGAAGTACTCTTCAACAGCATTTAAGAGTTCATACTGGAGAAAAACCTTTTAAATGTGATATTTGTTCTTACACTGCATCACAGAAAAGTCTGCTTCATATACATTTAAGAGTTCATACTGGAGAAAAACCTTTTAAATGTGGTGTTTGTTCTTACACTGCATCACAAAAAGGTAGTCTTCAAAGGCATTTAAGAGTTCATACTGGAGAAAAACCTTTTAAATGTGATCTTTGTTCTTACACTGCATCAGAGAAAAATTTGCTTCAAAAGCATTTAAGAGTTCATACTGGAGAAAAACCTTTTAAATGTGGTCTTTGTTCTTACACTGCATCACAGAAAGGTAATCTTCAAATACATTTAAGAGTTCATACTGGAGAAAAAAGAGAAAAACCTTTTAAATGTGATCTTTGTTCTTATACTACCTCATGGAAAGGGGATCTTCAAAAGCACTTAAGAGTTCATACTGGAGAAAAACCTTTTAAATGTGCTCTTTGTTCTTACACTGCATCACGAATAGATAATCTTGAAAGGCATTTAAGAATTCATACTGGAGAAAAACCTTTTAAATGTGATCTTTGTTCTTACACTGCATCGCAGAATAGTCTGCTTCAAATGCATTTAAAAGTTCATACTAGAGAAAAACCTTTTAAATGTGATCTTTGTTCTTACACTACCTCATGGAAATGTAGTCTTCAAAGGCATTTAAGAGTTCATACTGGAGATATGTAAAAAGAGAGGCAGAAACCTTAGTATGGCATAGATAGACTATCAGAAGGCATTTGATAGTGTCCCACACTCGTGGATTTTGGAATGCCTTAAACTGTACAAAATCCACCCTACCATTATTAGCACTCTAACAAACCAGGTTACAAAATGGCAAACAAACATCAATCTTACCCATGAAAATGGGAAAATATCCATTCCCCATGTCAAGATTATGAGGGGTATATTCCAGGGGGACAGCTTATTGCCCTTGCTATTCTGCCTCACCCCTGACCCCCTTAGCAAACTACTTAGCAATAATAACAAGGGCTACAACCTCAGTCAAATTAGGCAAAGAAATCCTGACAGTGTACTGAACCATCTCCTGTTTATGGATGATTTGAAGCTGTACGCAGACTCTGACCAAAACCTGGAATGCCTATTAAGGATCATCCATACTTTCTCTGGTGACATCAAAATGAAGTTTGGATTGGACAAGTGTGCTAAGTGTACACTTAGAGGGGGTAGGAAAATACAAACCCATAACATCAATTTAGGAGGAGACACTGAGATTAAAGACTTGGCAGAAGATAGTTCCTACAAATATCTTGGGATAGAAGAAAGTAGAAATATAGAACACCGGCAAATGCGAGAGAAAATCAGTGGAGAGTATGTACGAAGACTGAAAAAGATGTGCAAAACCCAACTTACATCAAAAAATAAAATAACAGCCATAAACCAACTCGCCATCCCTGTTATTAATTATAGTGTAGGGATCATAGACTGGCCACAATCAGCACTAAATAAACTGGATGTTAAGACCAGAAAGATCCTCACTCTAAACAGAACAATATACCGGAACCAGTGTCTTCCCAGATTGTACCTACCTAGAAAACTGGGAGGAATGGGATTGACTGAGGTTAACCAGCTGCACTGATTATCGACCATCAGCATTGGGCAGTATCTAAAAAGTTCGAGTAATCCTACAATAGCTCCGGTTGGTGAATACCACAACACAAGGGTAATGCAACATACCTCCATAACCAAACTAGCTCAGCACTTTGGAGACAATAATATGACAGAAGAAGTAGAAACTGAAAGAGTACCAGCCACCTTAATAGCTAGGAAAAGTCGCAAAAGATTTGTTCAGGAACAACAGGCCAAGCATGCAGAAGAATGGGAACAACATCAAAGAGCTGGAAAATATTATTAAGAATTGCAGAAGGATTATATCAACAAAGAAGGATCATTGGAATGGTTAAGGAGAGGAGTTCTGCAATATGACGGAGAGTGACTAATAATGGGTGCCCAAGATCTTGCACTCCTAACAAATGCATTTAAAAAAATGGCTGAAATAAGTACTAATGATAGGTGTAGATTCTGTCATGTTGAGGTAGAAAGTGTTGGCCATCTAATATCAGGCTGCAGGGTGCTCCTGGCAGAGGGGTACTATACAGCCAGACACAATAAAATTTGTAAATATATTCACTGGAAGATTATGATAGCATTAGAATTAGAATGCAATAAAAATGTATGGGAACACACACCTGCACCAATTACTGGAAACAACCATTATACCATATACTATGACACAATAATTCCAACAGCCACTTTTATAGACAATTCTGCAGTAAAATCCAGACACAGTAGTGTGGGACAAGAAGGAAAGGAGTGCCTTACTTATTGAGGTCAGTGTCCCAAATGACTATGGCCTTAATAGAGCGGAAAGGGAGAAAATTACAAAATACCAGGCACTCATATATCATATAAAGAGAAACTAGAGATTGAAAGACACTGCCATTCTCCCCATCATAGTTGGGGCAACAGGTATGATGAAAAACAACCTATCAACTTACCTGAACTCAATCCCAGGACAGCCCCAGGCCATAGAAATCCAAACGGGGCCATTAAAAGGAATGGTCACCCTCCTTAAACGAACGCTAGGACATGTTCAGACATAGTTGAAGTGTTTGGCTTCGGGTGGAAGCCCCACTTCCAACTGTAAAAATACATTAAAGAGTATAAACCAAAAGAGATATCCCTGGGGATAGGGGATTTAAAGAATACTTCCCACTTGGTCCCAGTGTGTCATAAAAGGCGACTAAAAATAAGGGACGGGTGTGGGGGAAAACCCCTCCCACCTGTATGTAGCTTTCCACAAACAAGAATGGGATGTAATGTCTACTAAGGAAAGCTCACACACTGGCAGGACATCACCCAGGATAAAAAGGTCCCCTCAACCTGCTTATGCACCAGGGTGGATGAGGTGAGCAATGGTGCAACTTTTCTCAGTCCCAGAGGAGAAGATTCTTCACCAAAGGGATCAATGCGGGGGATCCCCCCAGGTCAAGATATTGCCCCTGGACCCCAGCTGTTCCATCAGACAATGGGCCCTACAAAAACATATGTCAGTATGACACAATAAACTGGACCATTGGAGAAAAGAAAAGAATATAATCTTAGCAGCAAAATCAACACTAAGCCAAGTTCAGATATAGTTGAAGTGTTTGGCTTTGGGTGGAAGCCCCACTTACAGCTATTAAAATTACTAAAAGGAGTATAAACCAAAAAATACAAAGCAGGCAGAATGCCAGCCAACACTCTTTAACCAATCCAAATCATCAGATAGGAGTGGGTGGCTCACCACCCACTTCGCCTGGATCCTCTGATTCATCATTACCTTCACCAGCCAGATGAAGAACTCCTCCCCTCACCACCACTACGACATGAAGATATAGATTTACAGCAAATAGAAACAGAGGAAGAACTAGGAAATCTAATTGAAATTGTTAAAACCATGGATATGGAAAGCCAGCCCCAACTGATCAAACTTAGTAAAAATAGACAGTTTAACCCTTTAACGATGGATGGTACCTTAAGGTTCACCAGAAATAATAATATAAATTGTACTACAATGCCTCGTTTCTATAAATGTTTTTACATGTTTACATATAGATGTCATTTAGTTGTTGGGAAAGGAACCCAAAATGTGTATCATTTCAGTGATTAGTTACCAAAATATTTAGTTTTGAATAACAATAAAACCTGTACGTTCTGGTAACAAGAGTGACTGCATATGCTGCGGGCTCATTATTAAATGGTTAAGCAACTATTATACAGAGTAAATGTAGCAATTAATAGACTAGTCCCAGTCAACACAGACCTTACTGAACTTAATCAAGTAAATTACGCTGCTGGCCTATACATGCAACAGAAACTTGTCCCAAACTTTAGACCAAAGCCCCCCCCCCCCCAGTCAAAACTGTAGGTGTAAACCAAAACCTCCTCCCTGGAAGGTTAAATTAACTAAACAACTTGCACAAGCCAGATGAGAACTGAACTAATTAAAACAATATTTCCAAATACCCCCCACAACAAGGAAAACTCAAAAAACAAATAGGGAAAATAAAGAGAAAGTATAACTTGAGAGATAATCAACTACATGACAAGGCATTGGAATTAGAGGGAAAAATCTCAGCCATAGCCAGTAGAATCAGGAACAAACAAAAGCAGATTGACATGAAAAACCATAACAAGTAATTTTCATCAAACCCTAGAGGCTTTTACCAAAATCTCATTTGAGAAAGAATAACAGTTCATGAACCACCAAACCAAACTCAGTTGGAAGCATACTAGAAGCCCCTCTTTGAAACCCCTGAACAGCATAACTAGGATGCTGACTGGATAGAGACCATCAGACCAATACAAAGAGAAACAACAGAATATGTAGTTTACTACACTGGAAGATTTGTAAAAACAGTGGCATAGCAGTTAAAGAACAATCCTGAAAGCATGAACCCCAATGAACTACAGGAAATGACACTCAACATATTTCATGTCAGAGTGATTGCAGAAGAAGGACTAATTGAAAATGGGGCAGTGAAGTCTGACATTATCAAAGGATAAAAGGGAAAGAAAAGCAAATACATTTATGTAAGTGTGCCAAGTGACTGGCATAAACAGAACAGAGAGAGAAAAGGAACATAACATAATAAATATAACACCAGCAACAGGTGTAGTAAAATAGACCTTGTCACAGTATCTGGACCAGATACAAGGTAGACTATCCATACTGGAAGTACAGATGCAATCTGAGAAACTTTAACCACCTTGAAATGTGCCTTTGGGAGTAAATTGGAGTCTTATGGCACTTGTCCAACTCTTGGCAAAAGTTTATGTCATTAAACTCAATCATAAAAGAATATAAAGCAACTGAGAAAAACAGTGTGTATGAAAAAAAACATTTAAATATGGGATATGTTCCCGACTGCAGCACAGTAAATGAGCTTCAAGTGCTCTTGAAAGTTTGATCCATAATGAAACTAGATCACCACAGGCAGAAAGGAATATTAGAGAGAGAGAAAGAATAGAAACTAAGGCAAATAATACAAAGTATATTGAGGAAAAAGGTTTAGTTGTTATCAAAATTTAACAGATCATAGACATTTCAGAATAAATGAGGAGAAAAGGAAAAAGAAGACATTTGCAGAGGACCTATCAAAACTGTACAGGGAGTTTACAAAGGATAAACTGAAGTTACAACACCCCTTCAAAAAAGAATTAGTCAAGCAGTTCTGATATGATAGTGTCCTTGTAGCTGTAACTTTGTATTTTTTGGATTAAATTTATATTTGATGATGATTGCCTGTTTTGAGTTTTAGTAGGAGGGTCCCTGCAAACTCTAAGACAGGCTTTGCTTGGCCCAGATCAGTCTTTGTTTAGGGTGTAGGCCATTTACCAAATGCTCATTTTCAGAATGTTCTGCCCAATGAACACTTTCTTTTGTGTATGTTGGGTGGGAGTTTCTGTAGAGATATATTTTTGTAAATACTGGTTAATTACCCAATATTAAATGTTTTCTCTCTATTATCATCATTGCAATGTTCTTCAATTATTGTATATATGTAACATAAAATGAGTATAACCCTAACCCATGAACAGGGCCAAATCAAAATAGAGCATGTTCACATGAACTAAATATTGATGAAATTGCTGTAAAGGAGTGTACTGTAATAAAATTTCTTGGTGTAATGCTAGATAAGAATTTGTAGTGGAATAATCATGTAAATTATATATAAAAAATTATTTCAAGCAGCATTCCTTGATATATTTAAACATAGACAGGTAGTCACTAAACAGGTTTTATTAACTATCATACTCTTGTTGTTCCTTGGATGATGTACTGGGTAGCCTGACAATTGGTCGAATGACAATTCGCCGAACGACAATTCGTCGAAAGGACAATTCGTCGAAAGGACAATTCGTCGAGAAGGGTCAGAAATTTAAAATTGAAGGTAAAAAACGCTAAAGAAAAAGAATTTTTATTTCAATTACAGTTTAGTAAAAGTTTAAAAAAGGTTTAAAAAGGCTAAAATTTTATAAATTATGGCCGATTGCCTTTAGAAAATCCAGTCCATCCCCACGGTTATAGCTACTTACAATCGTTTTAAGACGTTCATTGACTCTATCATAATTCTTGTTTCGCCTAGAAATATTCATTCCCATGCTTGCATGCTCAATTGAAAGTTCATTGCCTGCTTGCTCTTTCCGTAATTTCCTTAGGAGTTTGAGTAATGTAGGATGTCGCTCGGAAACCCGTTTATTAAAGGCATGGTGCCAACCTTCTAGCAAATTGTTCGTTCTGGGCAAATTATTTGCTATTCTACTGTTGACCGACCAGATATCAATATCAAAAGTTGGTCACCTTCGTCTTCCTCTTTGAACTATTCCCAGCCAAGTAGTTTCAAAGTAAACTAAAAAATCGCTCAAGGTTTCATCAGTATCGGATTCTAGTGACTGAACAAAGTCATTAAACAATGAACATACATCTTGAAGAGGTGCAAATGCAAGAGCTTGTAGTTGCTTGATTAAAAATGCATTACCTACTTCTCTATACCAACCTTGGAGTCCATTTGATTGAATGTTTCGCCACAAACATTGGCCGAAATGGAAAAAACAACCATTGATAGAAACTTCCGGGAAAATTTTCTTAATACTCTTTATGGCTGCTTGCTCAAAATCTACGGAAATGGAAGAAACATTCAGGTTTCTGCCTTGTTTCAAAAATTTGAATATGATGTCATATGTCTCTTCATCCTTTCTGCTTGTACAGCAGTATACCAATGGCAAGGTTTTATTTTCAGATATTAGTGCATGAATGGTATACAACTGAGTTCCAATCGGAGCGCAATCGAAAGTGCCGTCACAAAACCAATCGCTTTTCTTAGATAAAAGATCTAAATTTTTAGCAGTACCAAAAATAGTTACTTTTTCATTTTCATATACCGTATTTTCCGGCATATAAGGCGCACGAGCATATAAGACGCACCCCAATTTTGGCAGGTATATTCTTGAAAAAAAATAAAAGGTCATCTTCTGTGCCATCATGGGCATTGCTAATGCCACACTTCTTAAAAGACCGTACAACTGTGTCCGTTTTAACTTCATTCCAAGCATTTTTGACCCACTGGCAAACCTGAGGTATTGTAGGCCTCTTGATCCGACCTATTGGTGTTAGTTCATGCTGTGGGAGCGTCATCCATTTGTTCCATTCTTCAACCATGTACCCCTTAAAAGGTTTGTTTATCGACACATCTAGGGGTTGCAATTGACCTGTTAATCACCCAGGTATTACAGCTAGTTTTGTTTTTAATCTGTTTACTCTACTCTTAGTGGCCTTTGGTATGTGAGACTGGAACTGGTCCCACAGGAGAAGCGACGGCTTTTTGAGGAGTCCACCAAGACGCCGTGACCACCTTTTCTAGCCACAGCTTTATGCCATCCTCATCCATGCGCACAGTGCAGCTGAAAGTGGTGGGACCTTGCGCAGCCTAGCCTGTTGTCTGCCCCACCAACCACCAAAACAAACATGGCTGCCTGTTGTTTACAGTAATAATGTCAACGAGTTGTATAAAATAGACAACATGCACAAATGAGTGGTTTGTCGGACAAGGGCTAATGACCCTCATACTTTACGATTATTTACAACTGTTGAAGCTGGTTTGCTTATTACGTAATCTATAAATTATAATTTATAATAGTTACTAATCACTCTAAAGTAATCTGGGAACCAGTTTTGTAGGGGAGGTGTTTGGAGTTCAGTTTATCGATACCGCAGCACCAAAACCACCACTTGCCGGTAACCAAAAGCCTACCCATGACCCTGACCTTGAGCATATAAGGCGCGGGGTGATTTTCTGAGACTTTTTTTGGGAAAAATGCCGCGCCTTATATGCCGGAAAATACGGTAATTTAAAATTTTCTCCTTGTGTCGTAACACTTAAATCTTCATTTTCTTGCATAGCCCTTTTTTTATTCACTACGCGTGAAAGGGAAGCTTTTTTAGGCAATGCTCCTGTAACACTCAAAGGTAAGGTACACGTTGCATTATCTATTATGGAGCCGGTAACTTCTTCAGTTTCATGAGCCCTTTGCTTTATTTCGTTAACCACTTTCAGAGCAGCGTTACGAGAATCATTTGGAGGATGTGAATGCTGGGAAGGATGACCTTGAATCACATCATTAACAGTCTTCATTCTTGCACTGCACTCTGCGCTTTTCACTTCTTTTATCAACTAAGTAAGCAAAACCTTCGTGCAAAAGTTTTCTAGCACCTCTCTCACTTTTAACGAACTCCATTTTTCTGTTGGGGTTTCGATGCACAGTTTAAGAGACCGGTTCCTTTGAAATTTGAAATGAGACTATATTTTTTGACGTAGTCGTGACTTCCAAGTTTGACTCAGTCGAGAGAGCGGATGGGTGGAATTTAATATAAACTCGCTGCCAACCAACCAACCAACATTTAAATTTCTTTGGTAAATATGGATATTACGGCCTCCACCCAATTTTGATGCCAAAATACATTTTCTTAGTAGTGTATGATGTGCTTTGTTCAAATCTGGCCTTCATTTATGTGGAAATGAACCAATCAAAAGTTATGAGACTTCAAAGTTTTAACATATTTTGGTTCATTTCCCCATAAAATGAAGGCCAGATTTTAACTTTGCACATCAAATACTACTAGAAAAATGCATTCCAGCGTCCAAATTGCTAGAGAACCTACCTAACCAACCGAACCTAACCTAAGAGATGAAGATATCCGAGCCTCACCTAACCATGTATCTCTAAGTTGAGATATCGAAAATGCACATCGTCGCCGGCGTTTATTTTTCTTATCAGTTACTCGTTTCTGGCATCGAACTCTCCACCTTGATTCATCGTAGGAACACTTAGATCCACACACTCTGCATTTAAAATACGACTGTAACACACCATGTTTAAAAATTTTTACAGCAGAATTATCACTATTGTTAATTTCCATAATAACATCTTCGAAATACATCTCGCATCCTTGACACGCCATATTGGAAAATCAACTAATGAAGAAAACGGAAAACACTATACCTCATTTTTTGTTTTTTTCCACCCAAATAGATATACTTATGATGACCATTCAAAAAATGGAGTTACGAAAATAATTTCTTTAAAAGACTATAACATTATAAATACGCAATTGCACAAATAATGACATATACCATTAGACTCCTAAAATTATGCTGAAACGTTTGATAATAGCCAGTATTGTCAACTTGGTGGAGGCCGTAATATCCATATTTACCATTTCTTTTTTTTTTCTTTGTTTCGACCAGTTGTCATTCGACGAATTGTCCTTTCGACCAATGTACTGCACCCTTGTATGGGGAAATTCTGCTAACAACACTTTAAACAGTCTGTTATCCAAAAAACGAGCAGTACGGTAAGGTTATCTGATACCGATTTCCATGATCATTCTAGTGCATTATTTAAAGAGCTAAAACTACTAAAGCTCAAAGATGCAATGAAACACATTTTACTTTTATTTAGCTACAAGTGTAAGAACAAAATCATTAACTGACAATAGGTAAATAAGTATTTTGTGACTCATCAAAAAATCCACTCAGATCAGGCTAGAAATAGATTAAAACATATTATTCCTCAATTTAGATTGTTTTCATTTTAAAAGTTACCAATTTTCATTGGACTGAAAGTGAAATAATTTACATGAGCTGATATAAAAAGTAATGTGAACGTAAACTTTGTTTAAAAATAAGTTGAAATCTTGATTAATAATGGAATATTAATAAAAATGTAGGATTAAATGTACATTACTTGTTCATCTGTTGTGTCTAATACTGTATTGATTTCTTTCTATATTATTCATATATCTTCAATGACGACTATTTATAGTGTAATAACAACTTACTGTAAGTTACCGTAAGATGGAGTAACTGGGCTCTACTAATTTTAAGGTAAATTTCATTATTATTTTTTCCATAAATTTTAGGTACCTTTGCATAGGTAGGTACCCACAATTTAAGGAAATAATTCATACTTTTATGTAACGAAATTTACCTTAAACTTAGTAGGGCCCAGTTACCCCATCTTACGGTAATACATACTGTAATTAACAGTTCTTATTCATGATTCTATATTATTATTAATAATAACCGTTTTATTTTTAATTAACAGCCCAGTAAAGCCTAAAGCTTAAGGGCCAAATAAAATAAATGTCCAATTTCACAATTATTTTGTTGAATTTACTGTAACAACAAAAATTGTAGGATTGTATTTATTTTATTAATAATAAAGGTTATTCAATTCAATTCAATTCATTAAAAATAGTAGTATGTAATATCAATTAAATTTTACTTATGATGTCATTATAGTTTGTATCAAAATGAGCAATAATCCCTCACTTTACAGAAGGGTTACATTCCGTAAAATCCTTCCATAAGTGGATTTCCATACATTGAATCCTGTTTTCCCATTGAACTCCCATTATATATTTGGAGATATGTTCATACAGAACAAAATCTTAACTCTACAATGTAACACACACACATAATAATGCAACAAATTGAATTTCTGTAAAGCAAGGAATTACTGTACCCATAATATACATCACATTTTTACCAACTAAGTAAAAATGTCAGACTATAAAAGCACTTGTTCAGGCAGATTAAGTTTGAGAACTCCCAACTCATTCAACTATTTCTATATAAACTTTGTTCAGTGAAAATATAGTGCCTTTCTCACAATGACATATCCTGGGCTGCTTCATATCCAATGTTGCAACACTGCTTCCTGTTGATTAGTGAAGTTAAGCAACAATGAGTTAGTAGTTGGATGGGAGACCATCTGTTGCATCGTGACTTGTGGTTTGAATCCCATGTAAAGCCATAGGTCCCCCTCCATCATATGACTGTTGATGCTTCATAGGAAGTAAAACCCCATCATTTCATTATGTACTTATCCAACAAATACAGGCCACTTGGATTATCTTCCAACCATGTATAAAATACTAACCAGGGAATTGACTGATCATGTGTATGAATATACGGAAGAAAATGAAATAATGAATGTGGAACCAAAAGGCTACAGTAGGGGGGACTCATGGAACAAAGGACCAGATATTGATAAATAAGATCATAATAGAAAAGTGTAGGAAAAAATCAGGGAACTTAGATGATGTGGATACAGTGTAAGAAGGCTTATGACAGTGAACTGCATTCATGGATTAAGAAAGTATTAAAAATTTATAAAATCACTCCTTTAATAAGAAACTATTTGCAAAATATGAATGCTGAAGAACAGATGCAGAATTGCAACATAGCAGAAGTGTAATTGAAGTGATGCAAATAATTATATTTTAAGGAGACTCCATGTCACACCACTTATTCATGAGGGCTATGAACCCATTATGTGATCTAATTAATAACTTAGGAAATGGATAAAAAGGAAAACCAAGAAAACTGGGAAGCCCAGTATGTACTGTATTCTCTTTTCTCTATGGATGACCTAAAATTGTATGTCCCAAATAAAGAAGAATCAATTAGGCATGTGAAAGTGGTGAAAATTTTTGGGGACTAGCTATGGAAAGAGATAAAAACAAATACAAATATTTAGAAATAGACAAGTCAGAAAAAGGTACACTTCTGATAAGTCCATCACTTTTCCAGCAAGAGGTGGAAATTTTGCAATTGGTCTGTTCTTTGGATCAATGTTCACATCCTTGCCAATTTTGCCCTGTGAACTTCTAGGTCCTGTCATTTGTCCATCAAGAACTTCCAGGTATTTTCTCAAGGAAGCTCATTAGTGTGAAGTAAGCAAATAAACCATTGTAATGGTCTTCCCAATGTCAGCTCTAGTTTTCTAATTACTCCATTTGATTTACCGTTATTTACATTAGTTGCATCACAAACTACTGCTTTTAAAGTCGATGCAGAGTTGGTGTCAGTAATTACTGATATAATTTCTTTAGCAATATTACTTGTCCTTCCACTTTCAGGAGCAACGTGGTCAATATATTTGTTTCTTGGAAATGAAACTAACACACAGTGGTCTTCATTCAAAGTCCGCTGGCATTCTCCCACTTTTGAAAGAGTTTTATCAATTTTTCCATCAAGTCCAAGGCAAACTATTCCTTTATTCTGTTCTTCATGCTTCCTTCTATGCTTCTCCACAAGGTTCTTTGACAACATAGTTTACTGGGATCAATTGTAGTATTTTCAGATAATAGATTAAGATCTTTTAAGACAGCATTAGCAATTAAACAAGCATCACGGTTGCTTATTTTGCATCAGTCAACTGCCTTGCATAATTCTAGATTCTGGTGTCAGTTTTAAGAAGTGCAAGCGTCTGTATCTAACTCGTACTCACTCAATTTGAAATCTTCATTTTGATGACCTTTTTCACTTTCAGAGCTGATCTCACCCAATATCAAGGATTCAACTGCATTTCCTGGACAAAACTACAGTATTTTGTTTATCTTTAAAGAATTGTCTTTTATGCTTTCTGTTTTCCATTTGTTTTAGTTTTGAAGTTTGCACTTTGTCCATGTTAGAAAATCTAGAAGAGGAAGAACCATTGTTGTCCCAAGGCGATATGATGACTAAGCTGATTGATGCAGCTATGGAAAACTGATGAGTGGGTAGTTGGGAGGTAACGAAAATGGTTCACTGAGTAGGTAGGTAGTTAATCTAACAATCATTAAATTCCTTTTATGTCAATAACTGGGTGGATGAAACCAATTGGTTGCTCACCAGAGTTATTCTCCACACTAGTATTTATATACTGTGTGGGAGGAGCGTGCTCGGTAGTGGAGATACATTACCGCTCAACCAACCGAGGAATAAACCAAGACAACGCTGGTACGAGAAGCCCCGCGAAAAGGAGAACAAAAGGCTGAACGAAAACGAAGAACGGGGCGAGAGGACGTACCAGAAAAGTGCGCTCTCGAAAACATAACCGGAGAAGGGAGACACTCCGATAACAAAAAGTAAGTGACTAATTGAGTTTTTACACCAGTAAGTTATAAGCATTAAATTAAGCTGGGTCAGACAAGTTAGGCCTACATTGTGGCCTAAGACCCAGCATCAACTCATAGCTTAACAAAGGTGAAGGTAGATTGCCCTAACCTAATTCTTGTGAGGAATCCTACTGTGGACCTCAATTTATCTGCCCGCTCTGGACCATTTCCGGAATCTCTAGGCTGACCCCTCTAGGCTAGACTTGATCTACTCTATAGTTAGACTGGAGATATAAGGGGTGGGTTAATTGTGGACCAATTCATACAGAGCATTTTTCGCATTGGTGGTCCGTGTGTGGGGAATTTACAAACCTTAAGCTTACTTAAAAAAATTGCAGAATTAGGCTAAATGGTCTAGCCTAAGCCTAACCTGAGCAAGCCTAATTAGGTCTACAACCTAGGGCCTAACTAGGAAACATTTACATTAAAGGAGTCTCATTCTCTAATAAGCTTAGACCTGAGTGACACACAAGTACTTGGGGGGGATTAACCAAATTTGAACTTGACTGTTTTGTCTGTGCTCTCTTCTCTGGTAATTTCTTCTTGTCCTATATTTCATTACGATCCCCAGTTAAACAATTTTGACTTAGACATGGACAGTGCAGAATTGAAAAAGTTAAAAAAGAAAAGGGGGGCAAAGTTGGGAGCTGTTACAAAGGCTGTGAACACTTTTAACAATATTACACAACCAGGTAAGAAAAATATAGAGAGTGTAATTATTAAATTAGAAATTAAAAAGAAGGAAATAATAGCCATTAATGAGAGTATTTCAGAGTTAGTTGAATCCGAAATGGCTGAAGAACAATTGATAGACCTTTACGCTGATGATGATGATCAGGTAAGCTCAATTGAACAGCAAATAAGGGAACTACGGTCTCGGTTGACTGACTTAACACCAAAAAAACCTAATTCTGATTTTAATCAAAGTAGGGCTAACCTTCAACAAAATTTAAGTGGCATGCAAAATCCTGAGTCACAAGAATTGAGGGCTCAGTTACCCATTTTGCAAATACCAACATTTGAAGGGGACACGGTACAATTCCCATCTTTCATTGACAAATTTGAGAATTTAATAGGTAATAAACCTTATATTTCAACTGTTGAAAAAGTTTAGTTACTTAACTAGTTCTCTTAAAGGCCCAGCCCATAACCTGATAGCCTATTTACCAGCCGTAGGGGACTCATATGAAGTAGCTATTGATCTTTTAAAACGTAATTACGTTAATAAAGGTGATTATATATGAATTATCTCAACAAATTTTTGAATTTGCACCCATAAAAGATAACCATAGTGATATGGAAAATTTTTATACAAAATTAGAAGCTATTATAGGACAACTGGTTAGCAATGAGATAGATATTAAAACTTCATCTTGGCTTATACAAAGCATAGTACTTAGGTGCCTTCCTTCGAGGGTTAAAGATAATTTAATTCTAAAGACGGGAGAAAATTATCCTAATTTAACACAAATAAGACAACACTTCCCCAATATCCTAACTAATTACAACTTGAGAGATTTTCCAACACATAAGACCCAGACTATGGATAAACCAAAGACTGTTCCCAGAGACCAACTAGCTACAGCCAAACAGACAAAACTTGATATTGTAGAATCAAATGTGACCAACTACAAAACACGAATACCTACATTACAGAACTTTAATGTAACTGCTGCCTCAACTTACACACCATATTGCAAATTTTGTGCAAGTAATGAACACAGTAGTACTGGGTGTGACAAATATTCAGATTTTAACCAAAGGGCTAAAGATGTGAACAGTTGAACCTGTGTAAAAAGTGTACTGGCCAGGGACATTATAAGAAAGACTGTAAATCTAGGTTAAGATTCAAGTGTAAGTTTTGTAAAAGTTTACGACATGTCTCATCAATGTGTGATTCACCAAAGTGTCCAAATAATAGTACTCAAACTCAAAGATACCTCCCCCAAACAAAGGTAATCAAGAAAATGCCACTTTCATGGGACATTCTGCTTGTTCAAACAATGTAACAAGAAACACTGAGATTCTTTTACCAACTATTACTTTGGACTTAGTGAATAGTGAGGGTAGTACCACTCCAGTGAGATGTCTTATAGACTGTTGTTCTCAACAAACATTTGTTTCAAAAAATTTAGTTAATAAATTGGTTTGACACCAAACCCGAATGAACAAAACTTCAATATTGCGTCCTTTGTTAAGGATAACTCGGACAAAAATAGCTATAGACAATTGACCTGGAACTACATTTAGAAAGTAAATTCAAGAAAATTGAAGCAGTTATTATTTCTAAAGTAGGAAAAACAAACTGGTTATACCCATACTAGAACAAACCATAAATCATTTGAAAAAACACTACAAAATAGCTGATAGACATATCACTAACAACACAATAGCTAACATTGAAATGCTAATAGGGGCAGATTATATTAATCTTATTCATAAGGGCATAGTAGAGATAGGTAATGGTATAGCTATTCAGACTCCATCAGGGATAGCCCCTTTGGGTGACCTATCAGACTACAACCTAGACCTAAACCAAAACAGTGCATGACCAACAAATACTATGTGCCTCAACTCAGTCCTACATAACACCTGTAAGAATAGCAACACTTTGAATAATATTATCTCAACTGAGAACATTAATTCATCATTATCAAATGAAACTTTGGATGAGGCAATTCAAACTTTATGGTTACTAGAATCTGTGGGTATACATGACACACATCAAACTTCAGAAGATCAGTTAATGGTAGAAAGATTTGAAGACACCATTCAGTGTAAAGACAATAGTTATTTTATTGAGTTACCTTGGAAAATAAATTGTCCAACTTTAAGAGATAATCTCAAAGTAGCTAAAGGACATTTAATAAAGTAATGAAAAAACTCAAACAAGAAAATAATGTAAAAATATATAATAATGTCTTCAAAGAACAGCTACAGAAAGGCTTCATTGAAGAAGTAACAGATAACCCTTTTAAAAAAGATGGTTGTCATTATTTAACCCACAGGGGGTTTATCGACAAGATGCCCCAACAACAAAACTTAGAGTAGTATATAATTGTAGCCTCAAAGACAGTGATAAACACAGCTTGAATGATTGCTTGATGAGGGTCCTAATCTCATTTCTGACCTTGTGAAGATCTTACTGAGGTTCAGGTTAGACAAATATGCTGTACAAAGTGACATTTCGAAGGCATTTTTGAGAATAAATCTTAAAAATGAATATGATAAGAACCAACTTAGGTTCTTATGGTTCAAGGATCCATTTGATTTGAATAAAGGGTTCATAACCTATAGATTTAATGTTGTGTTGTTTGAGCCAATTGCTCACCTAGCCTATTAGCATTGACAATTAAACATCATTTAAACCAGTTTAATAACTCTCTAACATTGAACTTCCTTAAGGAACATTTTTACGTAGACAATCTAATAGGCTCAACGACAACAAAATCTGAATTATCTGAAGTCTATGAACACTCTCAAAACATTATGCAACAAGGTAACTTTGAACTTAGAGAGTGGATTTCAAATAATGAGGATTTAAACAAAAAGATTTTAAAAGATAATAATGGTCTTACTGAGCCATCAGACAGAGTTAAAACTTTAGGTATGAACTGGTATTTGGATGCAACTTCTAACAGTCATGATTCAATCTGTACTAAAGGTTTTAAACTTGATGAGGAAGCAAATACTAAAAGACAAATATTATCAGAGGCTTCCAAATTTTTGATCCTATGGGTCTATTCCTGCCTTCAACAATAAAATCAAAGATTCTCCTCCAAGAAATTTGGAGGACAAATGTTGGGTGGGATGATCCAATAACAAATGAAAATCAAAAATCTTGGAAGAAGTTAGCTACTGATTTAACAAAAGTGCAGAACATTAAAATTCAAAGGTGCTGTGGGTTTAGGGATAAGCCCCAGAGGCTTCATGTGTTTGCTGATGCAAGCACACAAGCTTATGGGTGCTGTGCGTATCTTGTAAGCCCTACAGAAAGTCATCTAATTTATGCAAAAGGGAAAGTTGCACCTCTTAAACCTACCCGAACCATACCTCAGTTGGAACTATTGGCTGCTACATTAGCCATTAAAACCATTTCATTGCTTAAGGATGCTTACTATGATGTGTTCATAACTAATATCCACGTCTGGCTTGACAGTCAGATTTGTCTTGCCTGGATACGGAATGATAGCATTAATAGTAAGAATATCTTTGTAAGAAATAGGCTAAAAGAAATAGCTGACGCTAATGAAAGCCTACAAGTAAACTTTCACTATGTTCCAACTAAACAGAATCCAGCAGACTTTCTGACCAGAGGTTTATCCTACAAGTTGTTGAAGTCAAACAAAACTTGGTTTATGGGACCTAAGTGGCTCTGTAATACAGACCAATGGCCTGTGGAACAAGTTAACTTGACATTAAATTTAATCTTTTCAAATGAAAAGGTTGAACCAATCACTAATTATGAAAAGTATTCTGATTTCAACAAACTTGTCAGGGTGACAGCCTACTGTTTGAGGTTTGCTCACAACTGTTTAGCTACAATTAACAAACAGCTAAATAAAACAATCATAATTATACAGAAGTTGCAAACCCAATATTGGATAGGCCAGGCCCAACAAAAAGAGTACAATAAAGAGTTAGAATTCTTAACAAATGGGAAACAAACAAAAGAACCTGTACCATCAGTAGTTGTGGATCTAAACTTGTTCAGAGATGAGGAAGGCCTTCTAAGGTGTAAAGGGAGATTAGACAAATCAAAACTGTCATACAAAAGCAAAATCCAATCCTTTTACCTAGATTTAGCTATTTGACAACATTAATCATCAGAAAAATACACAATGATGTATATCATATGGGGGTACCACAGACACTAACTACATTAAGAAAAACTTATTGGATACCCAAGGGAAGGATCACTGTTAAACAGTCCTGAGTGAGTGTGTCACATGTAGGCGTATTCATGCTAGGCCCTATAGGAAACCAAATCCTCCTGCTTTGCCAGAGGAGAGAGTTACTCTCAACAGACCCTTTGAGACTGTAGGCATTGACTATACAGGAGCATTGACTGTAGGGGTGGGTGACACGGAACAAAAAATGTACATTGTACTGTTTACATGTGCAGCCTCACGAGCTGTTTATTTGGATGTTGTGGAGGACCTAACAGCAGAATCTTTTGTTGCTGTCTTTAAGAGATTCTGTGCACGACATTCAGTACCCAAGACAGTTTGGACTGACAATGCTACATATTTCAAAGCTGGTGAACAAGTCATCCACGACTTGTTAAGCAATGAAATCACACAATTATATATACAAAATCAAAACATAAAGTGGAAGTATATTCCAGTTGCCTCTCCTTGGTATGGTTCTATCTGGGAGAGGAATATACAAACAGTAAAGAATTGCTTGAAGAAAGCAATTGGCAAAAAACAGATACACTTATTTGGGTTACTCACTCTCCTGGCTGAGATTGAGAACATCATTAACAATAGGCCACTCACTTATGTGAGTGACAACATTAATGACCCAGAACCATTAACTCCAAATCATTTGATTCGGGGAGACAAGTTAGTCTCCTGCCGGACTACAATATAGACTCTTCAGAAGACCCAAACTGGACTCAACGACATGATGAGCTCCAGACTAAGTTACAACATTTAACTAGAGTTAAAGCTCATTTCATTAAACAGTGGAAAAATGAGTACTTGATGGGTCTAAGGGAGAGACATAAACAAATGACTAAGAAGGATTGGTCTGACACAATTAAGGTAGGGGACCTTGTTCTCATACATGACAGTACTCCAAGACAAAACTGGCCTCTGGCTAGAGTTTCAGAACTCAGACCAGGGGGCAGATGGGGTAACAAGAGTGGTCAAATTAAGGACTTCAACGGGTGACACAACAAGAGACATTTCTCTTTTGTACCCTTTAGAGTCTGGACCCAAAACAATGGACTTTGGAGAACCTTCTCCACTGACAGTAACAACTGGAGACACTGAACTTCCAGTAACTATTCCTTTGACAGTAGGAGTGGTAACGCATCCTACTACAACATTGACAGACACAAGACCTCAGCGACAAACAGCATTAAAAGCGCGACTATTTTTACAACAAAAAATAGATGCTGGGGAATTGTAATTTTATCTTCTAACTTTCATTTTTCTTTTCTTATGGTAAAGACCATAGACAGTTTCATCCTATGGATGTATATTTTATCTTCTAATTAAATGCTACACCTTCTCCATGAGAAGGTGAGGATAGGCACTGTTAATCAGATTAACAGGCATTTACAGTTAAATAGTTAGCTAGTCTACACTCAGACAAAATTGGTGACAATGACACCAAAATTTTTATCTCCCGGGGCCCCAGTATATGGAAAACTGATGAGTGGGTAGTTGGGAGGTAACGAAAATGGTTCACTGAGTAGGTAGGTAGTTAATCTAACAATCATTAAATTCCTTTTATGTCAATAACTGGGTGGATGAAACCAATTGGTTGCTCACCAGAGTTATTCTCCACACTAGTATTTATAACTGTGTGGGAGGAGCGTGCTCGGTAGTGGAGATACATTACCGCTCAACCAACCGAGGAATAAACCAAGACAACGCTGGTACGAGAAGCCCCGCGAAAAGGAGAACAAAAGGCTGAACGAAAACGAAGAACGGGGCGAGAGGACGTACCAGAAAAGTGCGCTCTCGAAAACATAACCGGAGAAGGGAGACACTCCGATAACAAAAAGTAAGTGACTAATTGAGTTTTTACACCAGTAAGTTATAAGCATTAAATTAAGCTGGGTCAGACAAGTTAGGCCTACATTGTGGCCTAAGACCCAGCATCAACTCATAGCTTAACAAAGGTGAAGGTAGATTGCCCTAACCTAATTCTTGTGAGGAATCCTACTGTGGACCTCAATTTATCTGCCCGCTCTGGACCATTTCCGGAATCTCTAGGCTGACCCCTCTAGGCTAGACTTGATCTACTCTATAGTTAGACTGGAGATATAAGGGGTGGGTTAATTGTGGACCAATTCATACAGAGCATTTTTCGCACAGCATTGCTTGTATATATTAAGTTAAGGTGTATATATATATCCATCTCATAATTGTAAGGTTAGTGAAAAATTCACTTAATTTAGAGCTAGCATTTTTGGGCTCTTGTGGCATCATTGTTTGGGCACTCTTGTGGCATCATTTTTTGGGGCGCTGCGCGTCTTTTCTACTCGTTTGTGGAATGCCATACTTACAGGGTGTGGTCTTATAGAGCGCTCTCTTGCAATTCAGTTTGGTTGTTTAAATACAAGATTGTTGCATCATACAATAGTGCAGGTTGTGTTGTTGCAAGGTTTAGAAAGAAGACCATAAATAGTGCCCCTTTTGTTTTTTATCTTAAATTCATGCAACTGAGGCCTAAGGTAGGCCCACATCGAGTCAGCAATCCTGAGGTAGGACCTAATAGGACCTCCAAGTCTGTAAGTTTTTAAATCTAGCTTAACTTGGGCTGTAGGTTGAACTGGCCCTTCAGAGCTTGGCCATTCATGGCTCAGCTGGGATTTTGAACCCAATAAAAAAAAATAATAATAATAACAGTCCAACTTACCTATAATCATTTTTCATTCAGTACGTTGATCAATCCAGAACTCCCATTCATCATTCAGGATTTTCTCCACCTTAGTCCATTTACGCTCAATCTTTTACGAGAACCAGAGGCATAGCACTTGTAGCAATATATGTCCAATAAATTTCTGAAGGAATCATATTTCCTTTGATAGGTGCTGGAAGATCTTTTACTCATGGGATATTTTCTAAGTTCTTGTCCCTTCTCAATTAATCTCTACTTTAATTACTATGCTTTTGAAGTTGATTGTTGGAATGGAAGCATGGCTATATATATATATATATATATATATATATATATATATATATATATAAATATATATATAAAGAACGACGCTTGTGTAGAAGAACGTTCCGCACAAGATGAAGAGGAAGAACGAACAAATGAAAAATGAGGTTACCACCCGGGAATCGAACCTGGGATCTTGCGATTGCCGGTCAGATATGCTATCCACTACACCATGGGCCTCGATTAATCAGAAGTCGTAATTCTCCTACATACGAGCAGAAACCAATGCCCTGAGGGGGCACCTTTGCATGCTGTACATACATATACATTTTAACTGCAAACAACACACAGTATAATTAATGTAAAGAACGACGCTTGTGTAGAAGAACGTTCCGCACGAGATGAGGAGGAAGAACGAACAAATGAAAAATGGTTACCACCCGGGAACCGAACCCGGGATCTTCCGATTGCCGGTCAGATATGCTATCCACTACACCATGGGCCTCGATTAATATCTGACCGGCAATCAGAAGATCCCGGGTGGTAACCATTTTTCATTTGTTCGTTCTTCCTCATCTTGTGCGGAACGTTCTTCTACACAAGCGTCGTTCTTTACATTAATTATACTGTGTGTTGTTTGCAGTTAAAATGTATATGTATGTACGGCATGCGAAGGTGCCCGCTCAGGGCATTGGTTTCTACTCGTATGTAGGAGAATTATGACTTCTGATTAATCGAGGCCCATGGTGTAGTGGATAGCATATCTGACCGGCAATCGAAAGATCCCGGGTTCGATTCCCGGGTGGTAACCTCATTTTTCATTTGTTCGTTCTTCCTCCTCATCTTGTGCGGAACGTTCTTCTACACAAGCGTCGTTCTTTACATTAATTATACTGTGTTGTTTGCAGTTAAAATATATATATAAAAAATTCACTTCTGCGATAATTTCAGCGTATTTCCGAGTGCTAAATGTTGCAGTAATGAGCTTATGTTTAAGATAAGCTTTGAATACATCCTCACAAGTTGGTAGTTGCTCTGCTGGCATTCTGAAAACAGAATGCTTCACTTTTTCTCTTGTTATACCAGAAGAGGCCATTGCAAGGTATGCTATTAATCTGAAACAAAAGAAAATAAAATGCTGAATCAGGAAACACATGGTAGGTCAAACAAATGATAGGTCACAAATACACATGATAGGTCAAACATATATGGGTCCTACATTTTAAAATAAGCAAAGACAATGTTTATTAATGGTTTTTTGATAGATATTGGCATTGAGTGTATTGTTGAGATCTTCATACCTGTGAGGCGAAAAATTAATCTAAGGAAACATGCTAAAAAGGATTTTTTGTGGCCTTTGTTCGCAATTTATTTTTTCGTAGTTGCCAGTACTGAAATTAATATTTCTAAAAGATATGACTTATTACTTAATCAGTGACTACTCAGGCATCTTTTTCAGCATGTTTCATTAAATTAAATTTTTTCAACCCACCCTACTGCACAGTTAGACACTTTATTGACTACAAATAGCCAACTGGCACTAGAAGGAACACCATTTATAAATCTAGGAGTTCTTAATAAACTTTTAGAAATATTATTATAGGCAATATATAGTTTTCTCATATTTTTTGCATCCGGTAGTTCCATCACAAATGAGCTGCATACATTGGGATACAAAAAGTTCTGAAGATCATCATAACATCTAATGTACACATCTGAAATTTTCTAATCAAAGTATTTCCCTGAGCATATAACTGTCTACATTGCCTTAGAATATCACAGTCATCTGAAAGACTATCAGTTAGTATATGGCCAAATACTTAGTCTGGGTCACTTCTGACAGTACATATCATTCAATTGAAACTCAGGAAATTTTATATACTTGCAGTCCTTGTTCTCATAATTATAATATAACTTTTAGTAGGTTTATATTTTGTCATTGTCCTTCCCATACTATTCACAAACTTTCAGAAGTGTGCTGAACCCTTTTACAAATGGAGAAATCAAAACTAGATCACCTGCATACATCAAATGATTTAGTCATTGTACGAAGATAGCAGCCTATTTTACAAGTGTTCAGTACAAAAGACAGATTATCCATATAAACATTGAATAAGTAGGAAGATAATGTCCCTCCCTGCCTGATACTATTGATTACAGAGATTGGCTTTGAATTGACCCCACCGATTATCGACCATCAGCATTGGGCAGTATCTAAAAAGTTCGAGTAGTCCTACAATAGCTCTGGTCCGTGAACACCACAACACAAGGGTAACGCAACACACTTCCTTAACCAAACTGGCTCAGCACTTTGGAGGCAATAATATGACAGAAGAAGTAGAAACTGAAAGAGTACCAGCCACCTTAATAGCTAGGAAAAGTGACAAAAGATTTGTTCAGGAACAACAGGCCAAGCATGCAGAAGAATGGGAACAACAACAAAGAGCTGGAAAATATTATCAAGAATTACAGGAGGATTATATCAACAAAGAAGGATCATTGGAATGGTTAAGGAGAGGAGTTCTGCAATATGATGGAGAGCGACTAATAATGGGTGCCCAAGATTCGAGATAAATGGAAGACATTAGACGTCACAAAACCTTATACAACTTTGAAGATTACAAATAGACAGATGAAATCAAAGATGCAACGTGTAACCCAAGTTTTGAAGATGTTAAGCGACACAGATACCGGAAACATATTTCTCGGGAATGATTATAGAGAATGCGCAGAAGTTTTTCTCCAAATTCTTGGATATATACCACCTAACGGAGTTCGTTAGCTCCGTCCGGGAGCAATTCATAATGCTCGCTGGATGGCAACTATTCTCTATTCTGCTAAAATGCTGGCATTCGGCAAACAAATGGATTATTCTGAAGAATATGTGAAACACTTGGAGGAGTTCTGCTTATTCGCTGCTTTATATATCCAACCATGGCTCAAAGCATCAAAAGCGTCGGATGCAGCAATCAATGATTTAACTTTCTATAGTGACCTTCACATATATGGTGACACAGTTGACAGAAATGTAGCTTACCGTACAATCAAGATATTCGAAGGCCATTGTTGCTACCTAACTGAGGAGCTTATTCCATTTTCACTATTTTCTTTACGTATATCCGATGAAGAGAAAAGAAACATTGCTACAGAAATTATTCGATCACATAGAAATGATAAAAACAGCTCGTATGTCCAATGTGACAAACCAGTATTTCCTTTGATCAATAAATCAACCAAACTAGCTTCACTAGCTGGACCAAAATCTTGGGTTTTTTTTTATGTTCTACATAGCAATGGAAAATGGTTAAATAAACCTGTTAAAACATGGAAAGAGGACGGAGATTTTATTAAAATCTCCAATTTTGTACACAGTGTTAAGGTTGTCAATGATGCGACCGAGCGTGGAGTACAATTAATTGAAGATTTCGCAAATTGCATCACAACAGATGAAGAACAAAGACAAAACTCCTGCAAGTTGTGGAATATCAAAGAAGTTTGTTGCCATCTTTTAAAGAGTTCCTTAGTTCAACTGCTAGAATAGCTTCAATCATTATCAGTATTCACATTTTATTTCACACAGTCATTTGCTTTACTAAGTAATTTTTCTGTTCAAGGTATTGTATGTTTGTTGAATAAAAAAAACGATGGGGCTCAAGAGCTGGCATGAAATGTTCAATCTCTTGAGTTGTTCCCACCTTGCAAATATTTTGAGTCAAATATATTCCAAGGCCCATTGCCGCGAAGCTGCATTGGGATGATGCTTCACAGGTGGCGGTAACACCTATTTTCTAAATCCCATTCAAGACAAAATGTTAAAAAATAGGCATTTTTGCCTTTTAATTTTCTATTTTGGTTCAAAAGCATAGTAAATTAGGTGTCAAACGATAGCTATGTTAATTTTCTCTCCAAAAATGTACATCTAATTAGGTTATAATAAAATGCAAGAAATATATAACCAAAAGACTTCCGAAAATCGACAATTTTTTATAAAGAAAAGGGGAAAATTGGTTTTGTAGGCCTATGGGGTCCGAAATTTTTATCAAATAGAAAATAATTGCTATTTTTCTACTTAAAATGACAGGCATAATGATATTAAGAGGTTGGACCCCGGAAAAAAAGTTGGTCAAAAATGGGACACCCTAAATTGTACAGACAGAGAAGAAGTGGACGGAAGCGTGACGTTTAGGTTGAAAGCGGAACTGTAGTCTTTGAGGGTTGGCTGAATACTGAGTATATAAAGGGACTCAAGTATGCGGAGGTCGATTAGTTGGTTGGCAGAATTAATGATTTTGAAATTGGAGGGAAGTAACGGGTGGTTGTCAACTTGTGAAGGTGGCAATGATCCCTTGTTGCTGATTTGGAGGGTTTGTTCAAGGGCTGCGAAGTTCTAATAGAAATACCACGATGCTCGTCCACTCTTGTTTGGTATTGGCGGGTGGTACTGCCAATATAGTTCGCTTTGCAGCGAATACAATTAAAAGCGTAGATAGTGGACGAAGCAAGTGGCGGGTGTTTTTTCTTTATGGTTAAGGTAAGATTTGACACTATTGTTGTTGGTTACTTCTCTCCAATTTCAAAATCATTAATTCTGCCAACCAACTAATCGACCTCCGCATACTTGAGTCCCTACAGTTCCGCTTTCAACCTAAACATCGCCAAATAAAGTCTCAAATTGAAAAGAAATCCACCATCACTCCGCCTGGCTCCATCTTTCTAATATGGATTTTTTCAACAAACATCCATCCCTAATCTTCTGTATAATTAGTCTTTCACTACGTTAGCAACCTGGTAAGACCCCTCCTTAATGCTGATTCACCTTTTAACCGTTTTATATTTTTAACTTAGTGTCCACACTCTTATACTTTATATTATTTCAATTTTAATCTTTTAATTTTAATTTAATACATATTGTAACCATTGTCGCACGTTCATTTTAACATAGTTTGTTTTTGTTTATTATACTTATTTATTTCTACTTGATTTTAAACTTTTTAACACTGATGATGGAAATTGAACTTTTCCGAAACGTTTGTAAATATACATGTACCATCTTTTCGTCCTATTCCTCGTTATCTACGTTTCCCTAAGAACAGACCATTCAACCAAGTTGTCATATATATATATATATATATATATATATACACACACACACACACACACACTCGTAGAGGTAATTCTAGAAACGAGAATACCCTGAAAGACATTATAAATAGTGTCGACCGACCGTCCGGAATAATGGGAACAATATTACCTTTTACTTTACTAACTTCCATAGAATACCGGTAATCTCTATGGGTGACGTAGACGTCTCGGTGCTGCTCAAACAGTATAATGAGGTACAGAAGTCGAAAGTTGAACTGAAACAAACACGTGGTCAAATCAGAAAAACGCGATTTCGCTAGAACAATTCCGGTCAGAGTTAGATGCGTTGAAAGAGACGCTCCTTCCAAAGCCCAGTTATTCGGAAGTAGTTCAGCAAGTCGATCTCCAAGAAGCGCGTCGAGCAGCGAGGGGAACGAAATCCCCGACTCCAACTCCCCCCTCCCTGAAGGTGGGGTGGAAACGTAGCATGCAGGGGTAGCGGTCAACCCCCCCCCCTCCCGTTCAGGAAAGGACCCCTGTTCCCGATTTCACAATGAGGAATAGGGACGGTCCAATGCCGAGAGACGAGGCATCATTGCCCTCTTCCCTGCCTCCCACTGCAGAGGAGAGGTGTTCGATTACGCCTCGCTTGGTGCGCAGTTCCCCCCCCCCCCCTCGTCCCACCGAAGGAGGGGCACGCGCGGACGTCAGGTTGTAAACAGTGGTGTAGTGTTAAATAAAGAAGTGAGGGAACGCATTTTGAAAGTGTTACTCAGATGCGGGGGGGACAATGGCGAGCGCGGCGAGCCCATATAGCTGGGGGTCCGGGGGCACTGTAAGCCCCCCGGGAAATCTTTTGAAATCTGACCAATTTCAGGGATATTTTGAGGTCATATCATATGCACTGGATATTAGGATATATTCCAAGGTTGAAGATGCAGTATTTCCAGTGTCAATAGATATACGACATCCAGTACGATCAATAAAAATAGCTAACAACTGGAATGATTAACTAAAAAAAAGTTAACAACTGGTACGCCGTGGTGACTGTTTCACCAGATCTTTATAGGCTAGCATTGCCTCAGTCGAAGCTAAAAGAAATGAAACAGCTAATGATTCTGAGGTGACGTGCAGTGGCGGTCCTAGCTTACATGACGCCCTGGGCGAACCTCACCTTCAGCGCCCCCCCCCCTGTTCGCCAACACACACACATTCGAATCCCCCCAAAATAAAGGACAGACATAACTCTTTCACAAAATAACTTTTTATTGGACTAATTGTTGGAACTTCAGAACCAAAACAAAGACTCAAATTCTGAATTTTACAAATCCTTCATCACGTAAATAGAATAACTCACTTAAGAGAATGTAATTATGATACTATGAACAGGAAAAATACAAATTAAATTGCACAACTGCCATAAATAAACTAGAGAATCAAATTTCTAAATTGTACAAATGCTCTATCACATAATAGAATAAGACACTTAAGAGAGGATAATTATTATGCTACACTTGAACAAGAAACAAAATAAATTGCACCACAGCACAACTGCCATCTAAAGCCTGACTCTTTTACCTTCCTTGATGCAAAGTCATGAATTAAATCATCATATGAAATCTGCTCAGCAATTGTATGATTTATACTGACGATGGCCAGACCGGTAAGGCGTTCCTGTGACATAGTTGACCTCAGGTAGGATTTGATGAGCTTCAGCTTTGAAAAGCTCCTCTCTGCTTCAGCAACAGTGACTGGAAGAGTAAGACCAATTCTGAGAGCAGTCCACAAATTTGGATATATTTCAGAGAGCTCCCTTTCATGGATAAATGTCAGCAGTTCAAGCAAGGATATGGTCTTTGATGGCAAGTCAGGCAAGTTCTTCAGCTCCGTGCAAGCTCTCTGCCATCCAAGTCAGATTGTCCCTTAAAGTGTAGTGTAGTACTAAGGTTCAACATTGTTCTGTCAGCTCCTCAAATGTGAGATTTGGAAATGTGTCAGCACTCCAAACTTCTCTCCCACAATTTCCAACGTGGAAAATCTTTCCTGAATGGCTGATGTTGCAGCATCAACCACTGCATTGAAAAATGTCACCTCCAGCTTCTTCAAAGCATCAATCAATGGCTCATCAGATGCTTCATAGGAGAAGTGCCGCTTTGTGGACCTCAGCCGTTTTTGTTTTAACACAGCCTCCACATTCATTTGTTCACAGATATCTGTGGCTGCCATTTGTGCAGCCACAAAACCTGTTGCCCTGTAATTGCGGAGACCTCTCTCTGTTTTTTTAGGAGATTTACTGCAACATCAACGTGCATGCTAGGAGACTGCATCTGCTTGCTCACATGCTGAATTTGGCACAAACAGGTCATGCCACACCACGAACAAATGCGGAAGCGGTATGACCCAACCTCCTCTGACAGAGATTGAGCCTCGACCTTTATTACAGAGTCTTTGGTGTGGTCCCTCACCTCGATCAGTGCATCTCTCACTGCAGCTGCCTGATATCTCAGGGGCTCCACACTCTTGATCTTGCTTTCCCACCTTGTATCAGACCACATCTTCAATGTGATGTTCACATGTTTTTTCAAAATGGCCCATCGTTGTGTGGAGGCTGAAAACAAGTTGTAAAGCTTCTGCAAGATGCCAAAGTAACTTGTGGCATCAATAGATCCCTTAGCAGCATCGGCCACAAGCAAATTCAGAGAATGAGCCCCACATGGAACAAACAGAGCTCTGGGATTAATTTCTAGGAGCCTGGATTGAACACCCTTGTTTTTTCCCCTCATGTTGGCCCCGTTGTCGTATGATTGTCCTCTACAGTCCATGAAAGGAACTTTTAGCTCCTCCAGTCTCTTCAGAATCAGAGATGCCAAATGTTGACCAGTGGACTCCTCTGCCTCCAAAAACCCCATGAAATGTTCCTTTATATGGGGCTTCCCTCCAGTGACAACCCGAATCACAACTGACAACTGTTCAGTGTGGCTGATATCTGGAGTGCAATCTAGAATTATTGAAAAAACTTTGATTGTTTGATGTCGCTCACCATTGCTGAAATGGTCTTGCTGCTCGACAAATCAATGAGTTCGTTTTGTATGTGGTGGCCGAGGTAGCTGGTGTGACTGGAGGTCCCTTTTTGGACACGGTTAATGTGCTCTTGCATTATAGGATCAAATTGTGCCATCAGTTCAACTTCTTTCAGAAAATTGCCATTTGATGGTGAGAACAATTTTTCTGTATGTCCCCTTAGTGCCAAATTCCTAACTGCCAGAGAATGCACAATAGCAGTGAGACGTGTCAGCACCGCTCTCCATCTCAACTTCTCAGCCTCCAGAAGTGCCATCTCCTGCTTGTCAATGGTCTCCCCCTTTCTCATCCTCACTGCCAGTTCTTTCCAGATTTTCATAGAATTTAGGTGTTCTGAACTGTTGTCATGTGATGTGAGCAATGAGCTTGCATGCTTCCAGTCCGAGAGTCCCAAACTTGTTAAATTTATTTTCCTCTTGGAAAATAATGTACAACAGAAACAGAAAAGGCTGTTGTTTTTTAAGGAATAGACCAACCAACTTCTGGTTATATTTTCCCCACTAACCAATGACTTCCTGAAGTATTGATGGTGGAAACTTCTTCCGTCACTGTCGTTTCTAGGGAATACAAAGTCAGATGGTACTTGACTTGGTCCCCTGGAAACCAGTTGTGTCCGAATTCTCTCAGTCAGAACTGAAGGCCAGTTAGCAGGGTCGGTGGACAGAGACTCATCCTCAGGAGGCGATTCTGCTCCAGGCCTTTCTAATAGAAAGAACAAGAGCATTACTCATTAGTATACACACCTAAGTTAGATAACACATTATTCACAGCACTTTGTTATGGTGGTGGTGTTATGGAATTATGGTGGTGAAACACCACACATACCCAGTAACCCAGACCCAGTGATAATAACATTATAATTTATAACTGTTTGCAAAATGCTTTGCAGGGATGCACACACATACACATACACACACACGCACACACTCACAGACATATGTGCACACAAACTCACCTGAAGAGTCCTGCCGGGGAGAAGTAGAAGCAAATGGGTCTTCATCCTCAGGATCAGACTGCATTTGTGGAGACATATGTGAGGCTGAGGAGGTAGATGGCTCCTCAGCCTCAATAATGGCAGAAGTAGACGGCTTCTCATCCTGGCTAGTGGCAGAGGGTGTTCCAAAATATTTCAAAAGTGCCCCTGCAAATAGTAAAATAGAACATAACAGACCAATGCATGAATAGGCTAGTACAATTAATTTAACATGTTATTAAGCACAATTTATTAAACTTTTAGAATAGGAAACAAATGAATAATACAACCTCCTTGGTTAATGGCTAATTATATACATAATAGTACACTTCAAATGACTCAGAAAGCTATATCACAAAATAGCAGTGCAATATAGCAGTGAAGAGTAGATGACATAGCTCTATACCTTTATCTTTTGCTCGTTTCTCCTCTTCTTCTTTCCTCTTTTTTCTAAACTGAGCACCTGATAGCTTTGACCTCTTCTTATCCATTTGCGGTTATTTGACAGACCTTAGTGGCTTAGTGTGAAGATTCGTTCTGTAATAAATAATATACATTTCACTATTTAACCAAACCCAGAAAAATAACATTACATATGTTAAAGTATGGGCCTTTATTCCCAATAATATTAATCTGGAAGCATTTTGCATTGTTTAGGTCTTTTATGGGAAGGTTTATGGAAAATGCAATAGATGGTTTTTTATTAATAAAAATATATTTATTGATCTTTTATTATTTATTTTATTTTATTTTTTATTTTTATTTATTTCTTTATTTATTTATTCTTATTTTTATTTTTATTTTTTTTGCAGGCGCTCATGCCGCCCCTCCACAAATGCCGCCCTGTGCGGCTGCCCATATTGCCCATATGAGGAACCGCCACTGGTGACGTGTGTGTATATATATGTATATAGTCTAAAAGTCACTAAAGGGGAAATATCACTAAATCTAAGCTGAATGACAAGAGCAAGTCATAAACGAACCAACGCGGCTGTTCGTATTGTTTTGGGCTAGCCTAGAGATGTTTTTTCCTATCTGACCTAATCGTTGGTGCTGAGTGTAATTAGGTGGTGTTTCTAAGGTGACAAATGGGGTAGAAAGTTGTCCGTACTTAAGTATAGTTAGGGGTAATGTCTATAGCTTCTAAATTGGTAATGTAAAAGAGAGTTAGGTAGGCCGTTTGTGGGACACAGAAATCTAATGGTAGGCTCTCAAAGGAATATCTAATTCAACGCACCGGTAAGTGCTTTTGATTGTTTGCTAGAACCTAAGTAACCTAACTGGGGTGTCTACCCCACGCTATCACATTTGGCGACGAGGATGGGATTCAATTAAGCTCATGGGATTCGATTAAGCTCATTTGATTAAATTTGGCTGATTTGATTAAATTTTGTTCATTGGGTTAAAATTGGCTCATTGGTTTAATTTGGCTAATTGGGTTCAAGTGGTGGTTTGGAAAATTGGATGTAGCCTAGTGGGTCGTCCGATTTGGTTTGTTTGTGTGGATAAGCTACCGTACTATAGCGTAGGTCTCGCCGGCCTAACTCTAAAACTAATTCCTACTCAGCCCTAACTCTAAAACTAATTCCTACTCAGCCCTAACTAATACAATTCACTATTCAGCCCTAACTGGGGAGTAACTAGATCAAATTTAAACCTAATCTAACCTACTTCACGTGATTTGGCCTAATTCGGGTTTGCTCTAGCATGTCGGTGATTGGCCATATAAGCCACTACGAAGACTGGGGAGGACTTCGAAGCTTATGCTACTAGGGTGAGGTTTTTCGAGGCAAATTCCATTCCTGATGCTAAGAAAGTACCTACCTTTTTAACTATAATAGGCCCTAAAACGTTTGGTTTAGTTATGGACCTAGTTTCTCCTAAAGCGCCAGAAACCTGCACCTATAATGAATTGGTACAGGCATTAACCGATCACTACAAACCCCGAGTAGTTCTCATCTATGAACGTTTCAAATTTTATTCAAGGCATCAGACGGGAAATGAAAGCATTGCAGAGGTTGTTGCAGGAATAAAAAGCCATAGCCGTACGTGTAAATTTGGGGACAAATTAGATGAAATGCTAAGAGATAGGTTTGTAATGGGTCTCAAAGAGGAGTCTACCCAGAGAGCCCTATTAGCCATACAGGACCTAACTTTTAGTCAGGCTGTAGAAATAGCTACGGCTAGAGAAGCAGCTGCTAAAGATGTTAGAGCTTTTGGAAATCACAGTAGTAAAGCCCAACACGTAAATAGCTTTAAATCTTCTAGGCCTGGCAGAGCTAATGAGCCTACTAGACAGGCAAATAAAAGGTATGAGGCGAATACGACTAAGCCTTCCAAGCCATGTACAGGGTGTGGAAAACACCATTGGAAGAAGGATTGCCCTTTTAAAGAAGCAGTTTGCCGAAACTGTAGTAAAATAGGCCACATAGCTAAAGTGTGTTTTTCAAAGAAAACGAAGGGTGAAAATTCTAATTTTAACATTTCTAGTGTAAATCCTCAAAGGGGAAGTACTTCGAACATTGGAGTGGAGTACCTATTTTATGAGCAGCAAAGTGGGAAAAATACAAGCCCATATATTGTAGAGGTAGGCCTAAATGGAATTACAGTTCCTCTAGAATTGGATACGGGTGCTGCCCGGACGGTCATGTCCAAGGCAATTTTTGATAAGATTTTCAAAAACACACCTAAACTACATGCATCTAAAACTATTTTAAAGAAATATGGGGACATACAAATACCTATTTGTGGAGAAGCATACGTCACAGTTACACTCAACCAGAAAACTTTGTCTCATCCCTTAACCCTTTTAGTGGTGGATGAGCAAGGGCCTACTCTACTAGGCCGTGATTGGATTGATGCTTTGAAAATGCCGATTGACAAAATCTTGCCAAGGGGTCAGGCAGATGTGCATACACACTCATATCCATCTGACATAGACACATTGTTAAAGGAGTTTTCTTCTGTTTTTGGGCCTGAAGTAGGCAACCTAAAAGGCCATCAGGTCTGCATAGAAGTAGATCCTAATGTAACTCCGAAATTTTGTAAGGCTCGTTCAATTGCGCATGCACTACGGGAGAAGGTAGATTTAGAAATTGACAGGCTGCTAAAAGATAAAATTATTGAACCAGTCACACACGCTAAGTGGGCTGCCCCAGTAGTTCCTGTACTAAAACCGGACAAGTCCGTGCGATTATGTGGGGATTACTGTTTAACAGCAAATAGAGCCGTCCTTCTAGATTGCTATCCTATACCCAAGCCTGATGAATTATTTAGCTCTCTTGCTGGGGGTAAATATTTCACAAAACTCGATATGTCCCAAGCCTATGCTCAACTAAGTTTAGATGAAAACTCTAAAGAATTAACTATCATAAATACGCACCGAGGCCTATATAAGTACAATAGGCTATGCTATGGAATAGCATCGGCTCCGGGTATTTTTCAGAGGACAATGGACCAAGTTCTAGGTCACATTCCAGGGGTACTTTGCTTTCTAGATGATGTCCTCATTTCAGGTTCGTCTAAAAAGGAACACCTAACTAGATTAACCACGGTTCTAAAAAGACTCCGGGATGCCGGACTTAAGCTAAAGAGAAAAGTGTTCATGGGTCACTAACGAAGTTTCATATTTAGGGTTCCGCATAGATGCCTCAGGCATTCATCCAACAGTGGATAAACTAGAAGCAATAGAAAAGGGCACCACCTCCACAAAACATCACACAGTTACAGGCTTATTTAGGTCTCCTAAACTTTTATAGGAAATTTTTGCCTAATGCATCGACTTTCCTTGAACCCCTAAATAAGCTATTACGATCTGGGGAACAGTGGAGATGGGAGAAAACTCAAAAGGAAGCATTTGAGGCTTCCAAGGACGTACTACTAAAGTCCACGCTCCTAGTGCATTATGATCCTAAACTTCCTCTCGTAGTTTCAGCAGACAGCAGTTCTTATGGAATTGGGGCAGTGTTATCTCACCACATTGATGGTGTAGATAGGCCTATCTGTTTTGCTTCTAGAACACTAACTGAGACTGAAAAACGATATGCACAAGTGAAACGTGGAGCACTAGCCTTAGTATTTGCAGTAAAAAAAATTCATTTCTATCTATGGGGTCATGAACTTAAACTAATTACTGACCATAAGCCTCTTTTAGGTTTATTTTCACCTAATGAAAATATTCCAGTTATGGCCTCAGGTAGGATTCAACGATGGGCACTGATTCTACAAGCCTATAAATTTGACTTAGTACATCGGTCAGGTAAACTTCTAGGTACGGCTGATGCGCTAAGTAGGTTGCCCTTAGAAAATCCAAATGATTGTGTACCTATACCTACAGAATGGGTTCACTTGGTGGAGTTTTTGGAATCCACTCCAGTATCTGCGGTACAAATAGAGCAGTGGACAAAATCAGACCCTATTCTGTCTAGGGTCATCCATTTCTGCTCAGTTGGTTGGCCTACTAAGGTTGAGAGTGAATTACAGCCTTTTATCACGTCAGTCTGGCCTCTCTCATTCAAAATGGCTGTCTCTTATGGGGCCACAGAGTGATTATTCCAAATAAAGGCAGGTCGAATTTAGTGAAGGAACTTCACGCTGAACACATGGGCGCAACAAAAATGAAAGAGCTGGCGAGAGCTTATTTCTGGTGGCCTGGTTTAGATGGAGAACTCGAATCATTGGTTCGTTCCTGTCAAAGCTGCCTAGAGAACAGAGATCTCCCAAGGAAAAGTCCACTTCATCCTTGGGAATGGCCTACTATACCGTGGCATAGGATCCATGTTGACTATGCAGGTCCTATAAATAATACTTATTTCCTAGTCATTGTGGACGCCTACTCTAAGTGGGTGGAAATTTTTCCAACCACTTCCACGACTTCGGGTGTTACTATTCGCTTACTCCGTTCAGTTTTCGCTCGATGGGGTTTACCCGTAGTCCTGGTTTCCGACAATGGTACTTGTTTTACCAGTGAGGAATTTCGTTCCTTCGTCCACCTAAATGGCATTAGACATGTCCGGTCTAGTGTTTTCCACCCGTCTACTAACGGTCTCGCGGAAAACATGGTCCGTACTTTCAAGTCGGCCTTGCGTCATTCTCGTGGGGAGGAAATGCAAGTGGTGTTGGATAAATTTTTGTTTAAATATCGAATAACACCCACACACACGAGGGGTGTCTCCCTCTAAACTTGATTGGCCGGGGAATTCGTTCAGTTTTCGATTTGTTACGTCCAAACGAAACGTTACAACAACGAGTTTTACGCCATCAGGAAAAACAGAAGTTGTACCACGACACTAAAAGAGGGAGAGTTATAGAAGCAACCTAATGATCCAGTTATGATTCGCAACTATGGGGCTGGACCAAAATGGGTTCCTGCAACTGTGCAGGAGAGAACGGGCCCTGTTTCCTTCAAGTGCCAACTAGAAGATGGTCGTTCTATTAAACGCCATCAGGACCAGATATGGGAACGTGAAGTGCAGAAGGACCAGAGTCTTCCGGAAGAGAGAACTGATCCTCCGGAAAATGGTTCAACTGCCCGCCTATACAGGTTGCACCTAATCCTACTACATCAACCCCGCTCCGCAGGTCGTCTAGGGTCCCTCATCCCCCTGACAGACTAAACTTGTAGGGGAGGAGTGAGGTGACGTGTATATATATGTATATAGTCTAAAAGTCACTAAAGGGGAAATATCACTAAATCTAAGTGGAATGGCAAGAGCAAGTCATAAACGAACCAACGCGGCTGTTCGTATTGTTTTGGGCTAGCCTAGAGATGTTTTTTCCTATCTGACCTAATCGTTGGTGCTGAGTGTAATTAGGTGGTGTTTCTAAGGTGACAAATGGGTTAGAAAGTTGTCCGTACTTAAGTATAGTTAGGGGTAATGTCTATAGCTTCTAAATTGGTAATGTAAAAGAGTTAGGTAGGCCGTTTGTGGGACACAGAAATCTAATGGTAGGCTCTCAAAGGAATATCTAATTCAACGCACCGGTAAGTGCTTTTGATTGTTTGCAGAACCTAAGTAACCTAACTGGGGTGTCTACCCCACGCTATCACAGATTCTTTCTCATATTTCTTCTAGGGGTGGGAATTAAAATTTCATGACGTTAGAGATTTGTAAGTTCGGATTTATTTGAAATAGTGAGGGAACGCCGTTCCGTCTACCAAAAAAAGTAAGGGAACGCGTTCCCACAGCACTACACCACTGGTTGTAAACACCGCTAACAGACCCTCATCAAGCCACAGAGTAAGGGAGGGGCCTCCTATCCCCCAAAGGTTGTGCCACCCATCCCCCAGGCAGGCGAACCCTGCCTCAGAGAGATCGAGGGAGGAGGACGGATGGGTAACTGTTAACAGGCGCTCTTTCCGAAGGTTTCCTCAACAGGTCTCCGCGGCGAGGCCACCGATGGGGAATCTCACCTTCTTTCTGTCGCGAATTCAGCTCTCGAATGAGGCAAGCGATATTCGACACATGATGGAAGAAATCATTGGTGAACACAGTATATTGATAGTTAATAAACTAAACACGAGATTTTATTATTATAACTCATTTAAAGTAATAATTAAAGGTGTAAATGCGCATTTCAACCCGTATAATATGAGTCAATAGCTAGACGGTATTATTGTTAAGGAGTTTCTTCACTTTTCCAGATTTAATAATAATAATAATAGGCGCCCTAACGGTAATGAAAGTTGTACTGTGTATAATAATAATAATAATCATACTAATAATAAATTTTCTATCAGTCATGGCAGATAACTTGTTGAAAATAGTCTCATATAATGTAAGGTCAGTGAGGAATTCAACTGTAGATGTTCATAAAGTCTGCGACAGTGCAGATTTGATACTCCTGCAGGAGCACTGGCTACCTAAGCAAGAGCTAAAATTCCTCTCTACCATCCATGATGACTTTATGTACCATGCATCATCAGCAGTAGAATTGTCAGATGAATTAATGTATGGTCGGCCTTTTTGGTGGTGTTGCTTTCTTAATAAAGAAACATTTGTCAAAACGTATAAAATTTTTAACAAGCGATAATGTTACAAGTGAACAATGATTGCATATTAATTGTAAACTGCTATTTACCATACAACAACGGCAGTAATCTAGATGAATACATTGATTTGCTGTACAAAATTAAGTCATTATCAGATAACCCCAAATATTCTCACTGTATAATAATGGGGGACTTTAACACATGTGAACTCAGAATTCTTTGTAGAATTGGGTAACATGTGCGAGTCGGCCATTTTAAGCATAAGTGATGTAGATGTATTAGGGGTAGCCAGTGGTAATTTTACATACGTTAGTGATATGGGTGGTACCACCAGGTGGATTGATCATTGTCTCACTAGTAATAATCTAAAGGATCGAATTGTTAGAGTTCATATTGTGCATGATTTCCTTCTTTCTGATCATAGACCATTAGAAATATTAATTAACGTTACCAATTTATGCGCAACACGACTTAACAAAAACTCAATAGGTAAGAATAATCGCGTCGATTGGTCCAATGTTAAGATGCAGCAGAGAATAGAATACAAAGACAGAACAAGTCACCTCTTTAATAATTTAGAAATTTTGCACCTTGCCTGTAATAATCCTTGCTCAAATGATTCTCACTGTAAACTCATAGATAGGTATTATAGTAAGATAATATCCCTGTTAAGAGAAGCAGGAAGCCCCCTGATTAAATCTTACAACTATCATACTAAGATAATTCCTGGATGGAATGATTTTATTGCCCCCCTGAAGAGGGAATCGAAAGACGCCTATGATTTGTGGTGCTTTCATGGTAGACCCAGATTAGGACCAGTATACATGAATATGTGTAGAAGTCGGGGCCAGTATAAGGCGATGTAAACAGGAAGAAGAGTCTATTCGAGCATCAAAAGCCTGTGAAGCTCGCATAAATAACGATAACAACAAATTTTGGAAATTTGTTAAGAATCAAACGGGTGTTAAAAATGTCCTCCCTCCGACAATCGATGGGGTGTCGGAGGAGGATGAAATTGCAAAGCTGTGGAAAAACCACTATTCTAACATTCTTAATAGTGTGAGTAGGGATAATCTTAAGATAGATTGCAGCGAAACGATTGTGGGAGGGACAAGGGAAAATACTTTGATATCATTTTCTGAAGTAAAGAGGTTAATTAAAGAGTTAAAGACTGGTTCTGCGTCAGGGGTAGATGACTTATCGAATGAACACTTAAAATATGCAAATGACGTAGTATGTCTGCATATATCATTGCTCCGATCAGCCATGCTTGCTCATAGCTATATCTCTGTAGAGTTCATGAGGGTATATATCTTGCCCCTGGTCAAAAATAAGTACGGAGGCATTCTGTCCAGCAATAATTACAGGCCTATTGCTGTCACTTCCTGTTTCTCGAAACTACTAGAAAAACTCTTGCTACTCCGATTAAATGATTTCCTATGGACATCTCCTAATCAGTTTGGCTTTAAAAGGTCCCACTCAACTGACCTGTATATCTATGCACTTAAAGAAACAATATCTAAATACATTGACAGTAATTCAACTATTTATAGCTGTTTCCTAGATATAAGTAAGGCATATGATACGGTGAACCACAATATTTTATTTGCAAAACTAGAAGACAGGAAGGTTCCCATGTACATATTAAATTTATTGAAATTTTGGTATTCCCACCAATCTTTCACCGTTAGGTGGGGCAATGTACTATCCGAGTACTCTCCCCTATGCTGTTTAATGTGTATATTGAAGGATTAATTGCTTCACTTAATGAGGAAACAGTGGGATGTTGTATACAGTGGTGTAGTGCTAAATAAAGAAGTGAGGGAACGCATTTTGAGTGTTACTCAGATGCGGGGGGGGGGGGGGGGGACAATGGCGAGCGCGGCGAGCCCATACAGCTGGGGGTCCGGGGGCACTGTAAGTCCCCCGGGAAATCTTTTGAAATCTAACCAATTTCAGGGATATTTGAGGTCATATGCACTGGATATTAGGATATATTCCAAGGTTGAAGATGCAGTATTTCCAGTGTCTTTAGATATATGACATCCAGTACGATCAATAAAAATAGCTAACTGGAATGATTAACTAAAAAAAAGTTAACAACTGGTACGCCGTGGTGACTGTTTCACCAGATCTTTATAGGCTAGCATTGCCTCAGTCGAAGCTAAAAGAAATGAAAGTTAATGATTCTTTCTCATATTTCTTCTAGGGGTGGGAATTAAAATTTCATGACGTTAGAGATTTGTAAGTTCAGATTTATTTGAAATAGTCAGGGAACGCCGTTCCGTCTACCAAAAAAAGTAAGGGAACGCCGTTCCCACAGCACTACACCACTGAATGTAACCCTTCTGTAAAGTGAGGGATTACTGCACTCATTTTGATACAAAACTAAGACATCACAAGTAAAATTTAATTGATATTACATATTACTATTTTTATTGAATTGAATTGAATAACCTTTATTAATAAAATAAATACAATTCTGCAATTTTTGTTGTTACAGTAAATTCAACAAAATAAATAATTGTGAAATTGGACTATTTATTTTATTTTATTTGGCCCTTAAGCTTTAGGCTTTACTGGGCTGTCAATTAAAAATAACATAGTTATTATTAATAATAATATAGAATCATGAATAAGAACTGTTAATTACAGTGTGCATTAATATTACAGTAAGTTATTATTACACTATAAATAAAATTGTCAAATGTTGAAGTATATGAATACTATACAAAGAAATCAATACAGTATTAGACACAACAGATGAACAAGTAATGTACATTTAATCCTACATTTTTATTAGTATTCCATTATTAAATGAGATTTCAACTTGTTTTTAAACAAGTTTACATTCATATTGCTTTTTATATCAGCTCATGTAAATCATTTCAGTTTCAGTCCAATGAAATTGGTAATTTTTAAAATGAAAATCTAAATTGAGGAATAACATGTTTTAATCTATTTCTAGTCTGATCTGAGTGGATTTTTTGAGGAGTCACAAAATATTTATTTACCTATTGTTAGTTAATGATTTTGTTCTTACACTTGCAGCTAAAATAAAATGTGTCAGTTTGATTACATCTTTGAGCTTTAGTAGTTTTAGCTCTTTAAATAATGCACTAGAATGATCATGGAAATTGGTATCAGATAACCTTATTGCTCCGTTTATAGAGGACAGACTGTTTAAAGTGTTGTTAGCAGAATTCCCCCATACAAGGAACAACAACAAGAGTATTAGTCCAGTTCACTATGTCAATAAAAACACTTTCATTCAAAATTTATGGAGATTGGCAAACCAGTGCATTTTTGGAAAGCTTATAGCATCAGGAATCTGAAAATCAATGTTTATATTTGCGCAGATGCCTGCATAGCCGCCATTTTGGATTTTCAAAATGGCCACCAGAAAATAAGAATTTCCAAATATCTCACCTTGTAATTGACATAGAAACTTCATTCTAAATGCTAATCCTATGTTTCCAGGCCTAAGGAATCCAAAGCTTATGTCAAATTAGTGATTATGAACACCAAAAACCAATAAAAGAAGAAGTTTGTGAAATTATGTTTGTATTTTCATGAAAAAATGCACATTCAAATTGTTGGTAGTGACAACAGCATACGTATAGACGTATTTCCTATCTCAGTTTGACACATCATTACAAATCATCATCACTCTCAATGTCATATTCAACATTACAGTCTACATCATTTTCGCATTCTGTGCCGCACAAGCATAGTTCTGTGCAAAGCAAGTTATTCCTTCTGCATGAACGTCTCTGTGTAGAACAGTTGGTTTTGCACTGGCATCTGACCAACTCGATGATGGCTTGCGGGGCAGGAGGAACCTTTGTGATGACTGGCAGTATTTGGCCACTTTTGTCCTGATAGTAAACAAATTTCAGGAGGTCAAAAGGCTGTTGCTGCATAACATTGGCTTGGCACCATACTCGGCTTTGTAACCGCACACGCTGGATGTGTTCCTCAAGTGCACCGAGTGTAGGGAGTAAGTTGTTGCTTTCAGCTAGGTGTTTACAAAACAGATACCATCTTAGATCAGGGATACTTGCAATGTGCCAACCCTACAACCTGTGGGTTTTCTCGTGTGTGTGGTGTCCGAAATGTGTCAGTGGCTTTCTTGGGCACGTGGTGCACTTGTCTCCTGGTCTTGAAAGCATACATGATATTCTGACTTATGGTCAATGCTGACCTGTCAACTGTCCTGCTCCTCATCTCCGTTTGCAGCTCCTCCTCAGATCCACCAAAATCCACCGTATAAGGCTGTACAGCTCGGTCGGGACATCCTCTCTTGTGCTGGATACTGTAATTGTGTGTTTACTTCTCCTCAGTGAAATTGGCAATGCTGTTGCGTATTAGCTTAGCTGTCTTGTATATCATCATTGTCTTGTCCATTTCACTTGTGGCATCTTGCATCAAGGAAGTGTAGACCATATCTTCTTTGCAGGCTTCAGGACAGTAACGAACAGATGGTTTTCTTCTGTCTTTCTGCCTCACTGACTTCACACTTGGTAACTCTGCAAGAATTTTGTCCTTTAGCCACTGTCGTGTCAGTGTCAGAGTACTTCTGTGCCTCATCACTACCACCAAGCATAGATATGTAGGTTTTTTCAATGGCATCCATGGGTAGATGAGCCTTATTTTGGGTTTGATATTCAATGAGATTGATCAGCTCAATCAAGCATGGTACTTGCATTGGTAGGTCTGTCTTTGTAGACTTGGCCTGGTTGCTGGCATCATCCCTCAGGACATGGAACACATATTGTGTCCAGCATGGTTTGTGGTATCTTACATCTATCGCATGGGCATCACTTGGTGACAGTGCATTGCTTAGTCTTGTCATCAATACTGGATCTTGGGAAATATCCACAGCTCGTCTAAGTGCCTTCCCCGCGTTTTCAGTTCATACGGTGAAGAGACGCTGGTCATCATCTTCTTGACATAAGAAGCAGTGATCCCTTGTCAACGGTTCTGTCACAGATCTAGTGAAAGGTGCTGAGGTGCCTGGGGTTGCTGATTGCTCCATTTCAGAGCTTGTTCTTTTATGCACACGTTTTTTCACAGCATAGGTTCCTGTAGACATGGCATGCTGCAAGCAGTCTCTCGCTCGCTGTATGGATATTTGATTTGTGGCATCAGAATAACAACTGCGATGCCACATGGGTTTCCTTTCAATCAATATTTCTTTAGTTAAGTCTTTGAGACGTCTTTGGATGTCAACATATTTTCCATCCTGTAAGCTGGCTCTTTCTTCCACTACATTGAGTAGTTTCTGGTATGATTCTGTTCTGGGATATTGAACAAGTGTTCCTTTGCTGGCAGTGGACTCCTGACAAAGAATGCACTGCTTTCAGTCTATTGTGTCCATGGACGACTTGACCAAACTCAACTTACTGGTTCCTGGGTCTTCACTCATGATGACTCAGGCACTGAAAAGAGAGCCACCACTATATTAACTAATACCAAGATAATTGTGTACTAGTTGTGTTAACATAAATTTTACAGTATAAAATTAAATATTGCAACACTACTGCAAAATTATTGAAGCATCAGGATTTATAAACACTGTTGCAACTTCCGCCAAAATGGCCACCAAGCAAGCATCTGCACAAATGTAAACATTACTTTTCATATTCCTGATGCCATAAGCTTCTCAAAAATGTAGTGGTTTGCTAATCTCCATAAAATTTGAACAAAAATACATAGTGAACCTGACTATATGATAGACTTAATAGAACCTGTTTAGTGACTACATGTCTATGTTTAAATATATCAAGCAATGCTGCTTGAAATAATTTTTGATATATAATTTACATGATTATTCCACTGCATATTCTTATCTAGCCATTACACCAAGAAATTTTATTACAGTACACTCCTTTACAGCAATTTCATCAATATTTAGTTCATGTGAACATGCTGTATTTTGATTTGGCCCTGTTCATGTATTAGGGTTATACTCATTTTATATTACATATATACAATAATTAAAGAACACTGCAATGATGATAATATAGAGGAAACACACAATATTGGGTAATTAACCAATGTTTACAAAAATATCTCTACAGAATCTTCCACCCAACATACACTAAAGAAAGTGTTCAATGGGCAGAACATTCTGAAAGTGAGCATTTGGTAAATGGCCTACACCCTAAACAGAAAGATTGACCTGGGCCAAGTAAAGCCTGCCTTAGAGTTTGCAGGGACCCTCCTACTAAAACTCAAAATAGGCATTATCATCAAATATAAATTTAATCCAAAAAATACAAAGTCATACACAGCTACAAGGACACTACCATATCAGAACTGCTTGACTAATTCTTTTTGAAGGGGTGTTGTAACTTCAGTTTATCCTTTGTAAACTCCTTGTACAGTTTTCATAGGTCCTCTACAAATGTCTTCTTTTTCCTTTTCTCCTCATTTATTCTGAAATGTCTCTATGATATGTTAAATTTTGATGACAACTAAACCTTTTTCCTCAATATATATAATATATATATATATATAGGCACATTTCAAGGTGGTTAAAGTTTCTCAGATTGCATCTGTACTTCCAGTGTGGATAGTCTACCTTGTATCTGGTCCAGGTACTGTGACAAGGTTTATTTTACTACACCTGTTGCTGGTTATATTTATTATGTTATGTTCCTTTTCTCTCTCTGCTCTGTTTATGCTAGTCACTTGGCACACTTACATAAATGATATTTGCTTTTCTTTCCCTTTTATACTTTGATAATGTCAGACTTCACTGCCACATTTTCAATCAGTCCTTCTTCTGCGATCACACTGTCATGAAATATGTTGAGTGTCATTTCCTTAGTTTGTTGGGGGCTCAAGCTTTCAGGATTGTTCATTAGCTAGCTGCTATGCCACTATTTTTGCAAATCTTCCAGTGTAATAAACTACATATTCTGTTGTTTCTCTTTGTATAGTGGTCATCTGTCAGGAGTGTGTGGAACCCTCATATCAGGTAGCTGACAATTTGTTTGTTGGTAGAAGAAACAACACTTGTCATTGTTGGAGATCCCTCACTTTTTTAAATCAATTTGTTCAGCAAGTTTGATCTTGTGCTCCTATTATCTTCCTCTAGCAAATTTCAATTTGTCTTCTTAGCCATTCCAGGGACTTATCTTTGTATATGTACTTATCTTTGTCTATGCAATGCTCATTAATACAAGTTAATCCTGAGCACTCTTTTCAAGATGGTTACTGTTCCCCTTAATGCTTCAATTTGTACTAAACCATCTGCTATTGATGCTTTAATATCCTCCAGATAGTTCTTTTAAGTTTCTGCATTATTCCTACAGTTTCAGTTCTGACAGGTATTGTATTATATTATATCTAATGCATGGGGATTCCAGTCATTCTTGATACTGGTTCTTCATACAGGTTGATATTCTCTCTCTCTCTCTCTCGCATTAATTTTATAATCATTCAGAACACTTGCATCTATTGTCAAAGGTAGGTTTTTTTCCCACATATTACTATGTCTGAATTTATTGCTCTGTTTTCTGTGTTCTTGTGGGTATGATGGTTTCACAGAAAATGGTAACCTCTTCATTTCCAATGAGTGGTTGTGGGTTATGATCCCACCTTTTCCCTTTTGGTGACTGGGATCTGGTGCTTTTTACTTAGGCACCAATGGATGAGCCTACATATATTGCTATGTCTATGTAATATCCATCCTCCACAAGTGTTTATACACCAATAGTAGGCGCTCCATACTCTCTACTTCTTGTTAGCAGAACTGCCATTTATCATTAAGTGAAATGCCAGCCATCTTTTTAAATGCATTTGTGTATAGTGCTTGATCTTAAGCATCCATCACAATTTACTCTCCATCAAAACCTAAGGTGCCTCTAATATAACCACCCAAGCAAGACTGTGTTTGCATGGTTTGTAAACATTCTTATTTTACTTTTCATCTTTCACCCCTTTCCTCTTCTCTTTGACTATTTTTCCGACTTGTCAGCAGTGGCCGGCGGATGATGATGGTGAGTCTCTCTCTTTTTCTGAATGAATGTTAACCCACAAATGATAGGTTTTGTTACTTAACCCCTTGTTCTCCTCTTTTAACCCCCTACTCTTTCCTTTCTCTCGGGCTAACCTTAGAGTGGATCTTAGGGTCTTTGTTAGCCTTAGCTTCTGTAGATCCATAGAAATTTGCCTGCTCTAGCACTTTGCCTCAACCGCTCCACTTTTTCATTTTGTTGATCTCCAGTAAACTTTCCAACTCTTTTGTGCTATTATAGGTGATTGTCTTTTTGGTATTTATGTCACTTCATGAATGTTAATTGGTGAAAAGTGTTTTGCTAGTTTGGTGAGTGAGGGTTTCGGCTATAATTCTTGGCAATAATCAGATATTGCTAATCAGGTATTGGCCTGTACTAACTATAGTGGATCTATGCATTTGATTAAGCAATTAATCTATCTTGTTCTTGCCATTTTCTTCAATTCCTAGATACTTCTAGGTGGCATCTTCTCCTGGATCTCCAATTATATTTCCAGTTAATATAGGTTTTCTGCTCTCACCTTCTTTCCTCTCCTAATAATGCACTTTGAACACTTGTCAAAATTAACCTGAATTAACTCGGGATTAATTAAAATACCAAAATAAAAATTTTGTATTCCAATTTTTTAAAAGTAAATTAACTCCTGATTTAATAGTAAACTTAAATTGTACATTATAAAGAAAATAAGAAACAAGTTAATAAAAATTAAGTTTTGTGTGGTAATCCTTGAAACAAGGTGCCACACATAGGCCTACTTCACATTCTTTGCAGTAATATCTTGATTCATGCCAGACCTTTTTTCCTGCTGCATTTTTTTCCATGAAAAAACTATGCACAGCCTTGTTGGATTGGTTTTCTTTTCAGTTGCAGGAATAACATCTGGAAAATGCCATCCTGAGAGCTGAAGAGGGGTAGCACTAGTTCCTGGTCACCCACGTGACTTTTGATTCTAGTAAATAAAAAAATAATTTACGATAATACTTCTTTCTCATTTTCTAATAATTGGGTAGGTTGAAAGGGACTGATCAACTCGATCAACTCCACCCATGGTGGTGGTATAATCCTGAACAATGCACAGAATATGAACAACTTTTTGCTTTTGTTTGCATTCTATCATTTCTGAAGAATGAGCAGTTGATAGATGTTACATCTCTTTTGTCTTTCCATTTCATAGCTAGTACTATACCACACCTGAATGCCAAAGTTTCACCCTTCTTCAGCTTTTTAGTTTTTAGCTGTGAAGGCATTTCTTTTCTTGTTTGCTTCACAGCACCATAGGTATCTGTTCACTGCTTTAGCAATAAGTCAGCAAGCTGTGGAGATGTATAGAAATTATCTGTGGTCAAACAATAACCTTTTTCCAGTAATGGCTTCATTAGTGTTATAACAATTTGCGAAGATATTGAAAGATCTTTATAATCCTGATCCAATAGAGTTCCTTTTCCAGTATACATAAATGATCGCAGACCAAACATTGCCTGACTTTGACTCACATAGCATGTAAAGTTTTATTCCAAATCAAGCTCTTTTCAAAGGAATGTATTGTACCGACCTGAGACGTCCTTTATACAGCATAAGGCTTTCATCAATTGTTACATCACAGTCCAGGGTGTACAGGGATTTGAATTTGTTATTTAGGATTTCATAAATTGGAAATACTTTATTTGGTTTAGGATTTGGATGATTATCTGGGTCATAATCTTAATTATTGGCAAAATGCAAGTATCTTTTCAAAAGTTTAAATCTTTTCAGAGAGACAATTTCTAAAAAATGGCATATCAATCACAGGCTTTTTTTGACCAATACAACCAATAATTAGGCTTTGCAACAAACCCTTAAAGCATTGTTATTCCAAAAAGAACTCTTATCACTATTTGTTTATGTCCAATCACTGTTTCTATTCTGAGCTGCATAATGATTTGTTTCTTTTACAATAATATCAATCAACTCATCATCGAAACATAAATTGAAAAAATCTAATGCATTTCCATCAGATGGAATGTTCGAGTTTACAGGATTGACTGTGGAAGGAAATCTCGGAGGAACTATTGTTGATTGCGTCACTTTTTGCCACATGTGGCAACTGTTCAAATCATCATCTGAATCACTTTTTGCTAAACTTTCTGTATAACTAGAATCACTGCATTCATCTTCTGAACTGCTCAAATGTAGATTTTCACTAACAAAAATTCTTCTTCACTATCACTTTGCATGTTAGAGGGCTAAATAAACACTGAATAACCAATTTTATAAATAACTTGCTTTAGCAGACATGATAACACAAACAGTAGGCACCAGCTGAATCATACATATTAGAGCCAGGCATGGGCTGGAATGCTACAAACACACACACAGTCTAGTTGTACTCCAAGCCAAGCCCAAAATATGTCATGAGGCAATAATTGACCAATCAGAGTGGATGTACGAATAATCTCCAAAATTTTTTAAACTGCATGCAAATAAATTGATTCCCAAGTATACTCAGGCAAATTTTCTTAAGCTTGTGTGAGCAAACCTGAGTATATTCAGGCAAATTCGTTAAGAGGTTAATTTTCAAACTGCCCTCCTTTGGTTTCTATACTTCTATCTGTGCCTTCATTTCTGATTTACTTTCTATAGCTGTGGTTGTAGATTGCCACTGTTCTTCTCCTAAGCTATTAAGTGGTGTTCCTCAGGGTTGTCCTGTCACCCACATTCCCTTTTTATTTATTAGTCATCTATTAAGTTGCACTTCCTGTTCTATCTAATCCTATGCTGATAATTCCACTCTTCCTTCTCCACCTGCTTTGCAAAGCATCCCTCTCAGCAGTCACTCCATGATTCACTTACGATGGCTATGGTACACCTGACCTCTGATCTTTCTGCTACCTCTGATTAGGGCAAAAAAAACCTTGTGGCTTTCAGTGCCTCAAAATCTCAGTTCCTCCATCTGTCTACTTGTCACAATCTTTCACACAGTTATCTCCTTACTTCCAGCATGCAGCTTTAAGTCATCCATAAACAACAAATGGTTTATGGTCATGGTTGGATGTCTGTCTTCCCTCTGACAGGTTGCAGCCCCTGTCATAGATATTCTTGGTTTTGGTCAGTCTGCATACAGCTTCAAATCATCCATAAACAGTACATGGTTCAAAACAGTCTGGATTTCTTTGCCTAATTTGACTGAGGTTGTAGCCCTTGTTGTTATTGCTAAGTAGTTTGCTTAGGGGGTCCAGGGTGAGAGAAGAGTAAGGGTGACAAGCTGTCTCTCTGGAATATACCCATCATAATCTTCACATGGGGGTTGGATATTTTTCCATTTTCATGGGTGAGATTGATGTTTGTTCTCCATTTTGTAATCTGGTTTGTTAAAGTACTAATAAGGGTAGGATGGATTTTGTACAGCTTGAGGCATTCCAAAATCCACGAGTGTGGGACACTATCAAATGCCTTCTGATAGTCTATCCATGCCATACTTAGGTTTCTGCCTCTTTTCTTACAGTCTTCAAGGATAGTTTTGTTAATGAGCAGCTGGATCTTTGTGCCAAAGCAGTTTCTTCTACATCCTTTTGGTTCTTTCTCCAGATAGTCTCCAGCATCTAGGTGTTCATATATACTGTCTGCAATTAGGCCTGTAAATAGTTTATAGGTGGTGATGAGGCAGCAAATTGGGTGGTATTTATTTGGGAGATTTGTCTCTAGAGTCTTAGGGATGAGGGTTGTATCTCCACTTGTAAGACATTCTGGTGTTTCTTCTCCCTGCAAAATTCTGTGAAAAGCAGCAGAGTAATGATGGTGTAATGCCGTGACCTGTTTCAGCCAGAAATTTGCGAGCTTATCTAGGCCAGGTTTTTTAAAGTTGGAGAATTTTGCCAATTTCCTTCTTACCTTATCTTCCACTATAAATAACTCCTCCATTTCCAGTTTACTCTCATTTGCTACCCTGATGGTCTCTATCCAGTCAGCATCCTGGTTATGCTGTTCAGGGGTTTCAAAGAGGGGCTTCCACAGTATGACTCCAACTGGGTTTGATCAGGTGGGTCATGGACTGCTATTCTTTCTCTAATAAGATTTTGGTTGTTAAGGTTTTTCATGTCAATATGCTTTTGTTTATTCCTGATTCTATTGGCTATGGCTGGGATTTTTCCCTCCAATTCCAGCACCTTGTTATGTAGTGGGGGGGCTTTGGTCTAAAGTTTGGGACAAGTTTCTTTTGCATGTATAGGCCAGCAGCATAATTTACTTGATTAAGTTCAGTAAAGTCTGTGTTCACTGGGATTAGTCTATTAATTGCTACATTTACTCTGTATAATTGTTGTTTAAACTATCTATTTTTACCAAGTTTAATCAGTTTGGGCCAGTTTTCCATATTCATGGTTTTAACAATTTCAATTAGATTTGCTAATTCCTCCTCTATTTCTATTTGCTGTAAATCTATATCTTCATGTTGTGGTGGTGGTGAGGGGGGGGGGGGGGTTCTTGATCTGGCTGGGGAAGGTAATAGTGAATCAGAGGATCCTGGCGAAGTCGGTGGTGAGCCACCCATTCCTATCTGGTGGTTTGGATTGGTTAAAGCAGAGCTTTCCAAACTGTGTGTCGCGACACAGTTTGGAAAGCTGTTATAAACTATTGTAATTTCATTAGTTAATTATTTTCAGTTTTTTTGCATTTTGAAAATTTTGATTTTTGTATCAACAAAATCAGCTACAAGATAAACCACCTACTGAAAAATTATCTGATATTTGATGACAAAAATTAATTAATGTGTCGCCAACGTGAAAAGTTTGGAAAGCTCTGGGTTAAAGAATGTTGGCTGGTGTGCTGCCTACTTTGTGTATCCAATGAGTTATCAGATGAATCATCATCAATATTTTGTGCTGTATCAAGGCACTGGAATAGTGGAATAGGTTTCATTATTGGGCTGGTTTCATTGTGGATAAGCTTATCTATTTCATCATTGATGTATTCTATTTCTTGTTCACTAAATACTTTCTGGGATTATCAACTTGTACTTCTGAGAAGTCAATCTTGTAGCTGGAGTTTCTCTTCCATGAGCAAAAGTGGAAGAAGATCTCTCTCCATTCCCTTGTGATGTCCTTCTGTCTCTCATGTTTCTTGACATACTTTGTAGCCCATATCAGTGTCCATTTCTCTTCTCTTCACTTTTGGTTTTACTCTTTATTGTAATTTTTATAGCTGGAAGTGGAGCTTCCACCCAAAGCCAAACACTTCAACTATGTCTGAACTTGTCCGAGCATTCGTTTAAGGAGGGTGACCATTCCCTTTAATGCCCCTGTTTGGATTTCACTGTCCTGGGGTTGAGTTCAGGTAAGTTGATAGGTTGTTCATCATCATACCTGTTGCCCCACTATGATAGGGAGAATGGCAGCTTCTTTCAATCTCCAGTTTCTCTATGTCACAAATGAGCACCTGGTATTTGGTAATTTTCTCCCTTTCCATCCTATTTAGGCTGTAGTGATTTGGGACACTCACCTTAATAAGTAAGGCACTCCTTTCCCTCTTGTCCCACATTACTATATCTGGTTTTGCTTCAGAGTTGTCTATAAAAGTGGCTGTTGGAATTACTGTATCATAGTATATAGTATAATGGTTATTTCCAGTGACTGATGCAGGTGTGTGGTTCCATACGTTTTTACTGCATTCTAGTTCTAATGCTATCATGATCTTCAAGTGGATATATTTGCAAATTTTATTATGTCTGGCTGTTATAGTACCCATCTGCCATGAGTACCCTCCACCCTGATATTAGATGGTCAATGCTTTCCACCTCATCATGACAGAATCTACATCTATCATTACTGTTTATTCCAGCCATTTTTTAAAGCATTCGTGAGGAGTGCACGATCTTGGGCACCCATTATTAGTTGCTCTCCGTTGTATTGCAGAACTCCTCTCCTTAACCATTCCAATGATCCTTCTTCATTGATGTAGTCCTTCTGTAGTTCTTGATAGTATTTTCCAGCTCTTTGATGTTGTTCCCATTCTTCTGCATGCTTGGCCTGTTGTTCCAGCACATATCTTTTGCAACTTTTCTTAGCTATTAAGGTGGCTGGTACTCTTTCAGTTTCTACTTCCTCTGTCATATTGTTCCCTCCAAAGTGATGGGCCAGTTTGGTTATGGAAGTATGTTGCTTTACCCTTGATTTGTGGTGTTCACAGACCAGAGCTATTGTAGGGCTATGCAAACTCCTCAGATACTGCCCAAAGCTGATGACTGATGACTGGTGCAGCTGGTTAACCTCAATCAATCCCATTCCTCCCAGTTTTCTTGGTAGGTACAATCTCGGAAAACAATGGTTCCAGTATGGTGTTCTATTTAGAGTGAGGATTTTTCACTTTTGGTTTATACTCTTTATTGTATTTTTTATAGTTAGAAGTGGGGGCTTCCACCCAATGTTCCCTCTAAGGTATGCACATGCACATGCATTGTGAAACCCGCGCACACAGCAAAATAAAATGCGCACAGGCTCAAGTGTATCATGAGTCACGACAGTAAATGAAGTAATTTAAAAAATATACCGTCACACAAGGTCTGACCATTTGCATCAACATACTCTATAGTTACTCTTTTAAGTATTAACCCCTTCCGCTCAACTTTGCTGATGTCTGCGCAATTACACAATACAGAATTTTTACTCTATGTATTTGCATTTTTTTCTTTTATACATTAACGCATTGAATATAAACCTTCTCTTTCTTATTTTTGCATAAAAATGAATAGTAATTATCTCATAATTTATAAAAAATAATTTTTATTTTATTTTATTCCTATTTTGTTATTTTGTGAATGGATAAAATCATGTATTAATCTTGATAGTCTATTTTAAATTGCTAAATGCTAAAAGTTGTTTTGAGAAATGATAACTAAAATAGTCATTTTCAATTAATGTTATTTTTATTTTATTTCTTTATTTTGTTGAATTTTATTTTATTCATATTTTTAGAATGGATAAAATGTTTTCTTTTTTAAGAATATATAATATTGTAAACAGTTTTTTAATATCCATTTAATAGTACCTTAATGATCAAGCTATCACCTTATGAAAATAATATTTATTAATTATTTAATATTTATATATATTTCATTTTGAAGATAATAGTGCTCATAAAAGTTTGCACAATTTTTCACCATGAATCTAAATGTATGCACAACAAAAATTTCTTGCGCACACAGACACACACACCAAAAAAAAAAAAAAAAAAAAAAAAAAATTAGAGGGAACATTGCTTCCACCCAAAGCCAAACACTTCGACTATGTCTGAAACTTGTCCTAGCATTCATTTAAGGACAGTTACCATTCCCTTTAATGCCCCTGTTTAGATTTCTATGGCCTGGGGCTGTCCTGGGATTGAGTTCAGCCAAGTTGATAGGTTGTTTTTCATCATACCTGTTGCCCCAACTATGATGGGGAGAATGGCAGCTTCTCTCAATCTCCAGTTTTTCTTTATGTCGTATATGAGCGCCTGGTATTTGGTAATTTTCTCCCTTTCCACCTTATTTAGGCCATAGTTATTTGGGACAATGACCTTAATAAGTAAGGCACTCCTTTCCCTCTTGTCCCACACTACTATGTCCAGTTTTACTGCAGAATTGGCTGTTGGAATTACTGAATCATAGTATAATGGTTGTTTCCAGTGATTGGTACTGGTGCGTGGTCCCATACATTTTTACTACATTCTAATTCCAATGCTATCATGATCTTCCAGTGGATATATTTGCAAATTTTATTGTGTCTGGCTGTATACTACTCTGCCAGGAGCACCCTGCAGCCTGATATTAGATGGCCAACACTTTCTACCTCAACATGACAGAATCTACACCTGTCATTATTACTTATTCCAGCCATTTTTTTAAATGCATTTGTTAACCCTTAACCACCTGAATTATTTTTTAAAGAAAAAAATATTTTTATTTACATTACTAATAATACTAATGCTAATAATTTCAAATCACAGCGAGAAAATCATTATCTGGCAACTAAAACAGAGTTGGCTGAAAAAAGCCACCTCGGCATAAGTAAAGAAAATTAAATGGTTTTAAATATATTTATATATTAATGTGTGTGTCTATAAAAGGACACTACGGCAGTTAAGGGTTTGGAGTGCAAGGTCTTGGGCACCCATTATTAGTCGCTCTCCATCATATTGCAGAACTCCTCTCCTTATTCATTCCAATGATCCTTCTTTGTTGATATAATCCTTCTGTAATTCTTGATAATATTTTCCAGCTCTTTGATGTTGTTCCCATTCTTCTGCATGCTTGGCCTGTTGTTCCTGAACAAATCTTTTGCGACTTTTCCTAGCTAATAAGGTGGCTGGTACTCTTTCAGTTTCTACTTCTTCTGTCATATTATTGCCTCCAAAGTGCTGGGCTAGTTTGATTATGGAAGTATGTTTGCATTACCCTTGTGTTGTGGTGTTCACGGACCAGAGCTATTGTAGGACTACTAAAACTTTTCAGATAGTCCCCAATGCCGATGGTCGATGATCGGTGCAGCTGGTTAACCTCAGTCAATCCCATTCCTCCCAGTTTTCTTGGTAGGTACAATCTGGGAAGACACCAGTTCCAGTATGTTCTATTTAGAGTGAGGATTTTTCTGGTCTTAACATCTAGTTTATTTAGTTCTAATTGTGGCCAGGCTATGATCCCTACACTATAATTGATAACAGGGATGGTGAATTGGTTTATGACTGTTATTTTGTTCTTTGATGTAAGTTGGGTTTTGCAGATCTTTTTCAGTCTTCGTACATACTCTCCACTGATTTTTTCTCGCATTTGCCGGTGTTCTATATTTCCACTTTCTTCTATCCCAAGGTATTTGTAGGAACTATCCTCTTCCAAGTCTTTAATCTCAGTGTCTCCTCCTAAATTGATGTTATGGGTTTGTATTTTCCTACCCCCTCTAAGCGTACACTTAGCACACTTGTCCAATCCAAACTTCAGTTTGATGTCACCAGAGAAAGTATGGATGATCCTTAATAGGCATTCCAGGTTTTGCTCAGTCTGCATACAGCTTCAAATCATCCATAAACAGTAGATGGTTCAGTACACTGTCAGAATTTCTTCGCCTAGTTTGACTGAGGTTGTAGCCCTTGTTATTATTGCTAAGTAGTTTGCTAAGGGGTTCCAGGGTGAGGCAGAATAGCAAGGGTGATAAGCTGTCTCCCTGGAATATACCTATCATAATCTTGACATGGGGAATGGATATTTTCCCATTTTCATGGGTGAGATTGATGTTTGTTTGCCAATTTGTAATCTGGTTTGTTAGAGTGCTAATAATTGTAAGGTGGATTTTGTACAGTTTAAGGCATTCCAAAATCCACGAGTGGGGGACACTATCAAATGCTTTCTGATAGTCTATCCATGCCATACTAAGGTTTCTGCCTCTCTTCTTCCAGTCTTCAAGTCTTCTACATCCTTTCTGTTCTTTTTCCAGATAGTCTCCAGCATCCAGGTGTTCATATATATACTGTCTGCAATTAGGCCTGTAAAAAGTTTATAGGTGGTGGTGAGACAGCAGATTGGGTGGTATTTATTTGGGAGATTTGTCTCACAGGTCTTAGGGATGAGGGTTGTGTCTCCACTTGTAAACCATTCTGGTGTTTCTTCTACTCCCTGCAAAATTCCCTGAAAAGCAGCAGTATAATGGTGGTGTAATGCCATGACCTGTTTCAGCCAGAAATTCGGGAGCTTGTCTAGGCCAGATTTTTTAAAGTTGGAGAATTTTGCCAGTTTTTTTCTTATCTTGTCCTCCATTATAAATAACTCCTCCATTTCTGGTTTACCCTCATTTGCCACCCTGATAGTCTCTATCCAGGCAGCATCCTGATTATGCTGTTCAGGGGTTTCAAAGAGAGGTTTCCAGTATGCCTCCAACTGGGTTTGATCTGGTGGTTTATGGACTATTATTCTTTCCCTAATGAGAGGTTGGTAAAAGCCTCTAGGGTTTGATGAAAATTGTTTGTTATGGTTTTTTCATGTCAATCTACTTTTGTTTATTCCTGATTCTATTGGCTATGGCTGCAATTTTTCCCTCCAATTCCAGCACCTTGTCATGTAATTGATTATCTCTCAGGTTATACTTCCTCTTTATTTTCCCCATTTGTTTTTTTGAGTTTACCCTGTTGTGTGGGTGCTTGGAAATATTGCTTTAATTGGTTCAATTCTCGTCTGGCTTGTGTAAGTTGTTTAGTTAATTTAACTTTCCAAGAAGGGGGTTTTGGTTTACACCTTTGGCTGGGGGACTTTGGTCTAAAGTATGAACAATTAAATGTTGTTGAAGACTATTTGTGCGTGCTGCAGTGTAAGAACAAATCACATTTAATAGTTTTTCTCTTTTTTGGTTTATACTCCTTTTAGTATTTTTAATAGCTGTAAGTGGGGCTTATATCTGAACTTGGCTTAATGTTGATTTGCTGCTAAGATTAAGTTCTTTTCTCCAATGGTCTAGTTTATTGTGTCATACCAACATGTTTCTTGTTGGACCCATTGTCCGATGTAACTGCTGGGGTCCAGGGTCAAAACTTTGACCTGGTGGGATACCCCACATTGATCCCTTTGGTGAAGAATCTTCTCTAGGACTGAGAAAAGTTGCACCATTGCTCACCTCACCCACCCTGGTGCATAAGCGGGTTGAGGGGACCTTTTTATTCTGGGTGATGTCCTGCCAGTGTGTGAACTTTCCTTAAATGCTTTTGAAGACTACTTTTGTGTGCTGTAGTGTAAGAACAAATATCACATTTGAAAGGTTTTTCTCCAGTATGAACTCTTAAATGCTCTTGAAGAGATTTTCTCTGTGCTGCAGTGTAAGAACAAATATCACATTTAAAAGGTTTTTCTCCAGTATGAATTCTTAAATGCATTCGAAGACTAGTTTTGCATGCTGCAGTGTAAGAACAACGATCACATTTAAAAGGTTTTTCTCCAGTATGAACTCTTAAATGCTGTTGAATATTACTTTTGTGTGCTGCAGTGTAAGAACAAATATCACATTTAAAAGGTTTTTCTCCAGTATGAACTCTTAAATGCTGTTGAAGAGTACTTCTCTGTGCTGCAGTGTAAGAACAAATCTCACATTTAAAAGGTTTTTCTCCAGTATGAACTCTTAAATGCTGTTGAAGAGAAATTCTGTGTGCTGTAGTGTAAGAACAAATATCACATTTAAAAGGCTTTTCTCCAGTATGAACTCTTAAATGACGTCTAAGATTATTCTTGAACTCTGTCTGATAAGTGCAAATATAACACTTAAATATAATCTTTTCTTTGAGTTGGTCTTTCTGGTTTCCATTATGTTCAAAATTAAGTAAAGACTTGGTTGTTTTAAGTTCTAATTTTGCTATTGGGTTCTGCTTTGGTTTGGAATGCTGCAAATGATTTATATAAAATTAGTTTAGTTGGAACATTTGGTTTTAAGCCAATTACTTGGCTAAAACCATAATATTTATGCTTCATATTTTTCCTGCTACAGAGAATGCAAACAAACTTATCATTGATTAAAATACAAATAATTTTTTAATTCTGCAGTTTACTGTGTTGTTTCTACACCATTCTTCTTTACTATTAGTTTTTATTCAATGGTTTGATTAAAATATTTTTGAATAAGTCATGGATTATTAGTTCTACAACAGCTAATTTCTAAGAACTTCTATGCCATAAACTGATCTTCTTGTACTGTAAAAGATTTGCAGACAACCTACACTTTGTCTTGTCTGTGTGAGCAAATGAGTTAAGGGCTGGTTTGATAAATATTTGTATCTGTGTGTGGCTCAAATCTGCCCATTCCTACCACAACTGGAAGGTACTAATGCCCCTGAACTTCTGTAGCTTACATGTGCCTTATAAATGCAAAAAACTTCACTTTTTTCTACGTGAAGGTCAAAATATGATAATAAAAACCCACTCTAATAGACAGAGTTTATTTCCACAACAGTTTCGATGCCCACTGGCATCCTCCTCAGGTGGATACAGAAAAACGAATGAACCAAGCCAAGAGGGAAAACAGTCAAGGGACCATCAAGCAATTCGCACCTAGATTAGATACTGTTCTCCCGACACTGGACGGGCATTTTTATTAAAGGGACCCGCTTATATACTATATGCATATAGTTTCTAATATTTTACATAATTATTACATTTATTATTAAATATATTACATTTAATATTACATTGTTGTTTATTATACAGAAATTATAAACCAAAAAGCGAATGAAAAATCGAGAAGGAAATAATCCAGAGACCATTAAGAAATTCGCACCTAGATTAGTTCCCATTCTCCCGACAGTGGAAGGGCATTTTTATTAAAGAGACCTGCTTAGTCCCCATTAGTCAGTAAATTTTCAGGCTTGCACATCACTAATTCCTGTGACTTTATTAACAAAGTTATGTCCTTAGATTTAAAAGAGGAAAGAATGATCAGTTTTGATGCCGAGTCCTTGTTTACGAAACTTCCCATTCATGATGTACTTAGTTTTTTAGATAGAAAATTGCCAACATGTAACGTAGAACTAGGCATGCCCAGTGCCTACATCTGTATTTTTCGAACTGATAAAACTCTATGTCATCAATAAAGCCTTCTCTTTCGGTGAAGAATTTTATTTGCAACATTTTGGTATGGGAATGGGGTCCCCTTTATCCCCAATACTGAGTACATTATACATGGAATATTATGAGTCAGAATTGTTGCAAACAATATGTCCTAGAAATCTAATTTGGTTGCATTATGGAGATGATATTTTCTCATTTTGGCCTGACCACTAGAACAACTGACAATTTCTTTCAGTCATTAAATAATCTTGTTCCCTCTATTAAATTTAAATATGAATGGGAGAACAACAAACAATTACCTTTTCTAGATGTCTTGGTCATTAACGAAAGTGGGAAGCCCAATTTCACGGTCTATAGAAAACCTACTCACTGTAATTCGTACATTCATTATTTTTCATATCATGATGAAGGGGTTAAAAGCTAAATTATTTCTTCCATGTTTCTAAGAGTACTTAGTATTTGTAGCCTGCATTTGCTGGACCCGTAAAATTCAAAGATTTGGAACATTATTAAGGATTTAAAATATCCTGAGTAGTTTATCAGAAAGGTGTATTTTAAAGCCAGAAAATCTTTTTATGCCCCTCAGGAATCTTCAGTTAATCAAAAACAATATGTGAGTTTACCTTACATTGCTGACTTAGAAAGGGTAAAACCATTGACGAAAGGTTTTAAGTTTGCTTTGGCATTCAAATATTCGTCTACCATGAAAAGTAAATTGTTTAGGAATAACGTTGCAAAACAGGAACAAGCCTGTGTCTACAGCATTCCCTGTAAAAGTTGTGATTTAGTATATGTTGGAGAAACGAAGAAATATTGAAACCCATATTAAAGAATACAAAAATGCCTTCAGAAGTTGTAATACTAATAATACCATTTTTTATTACGCCAGCCAAAATAACCACGCTATAGATTGGGAATCAAGTAAGGTACTTTATAAATATAATAACTATGTCAAAAGAAAAATAATAGTGTGTTTATTTATAGAACAAGAGGATAATTTTAATTTGTGCGAAGGTACTTATAAGTTGGACCCTTTAATGAGATTCTTGGTCAAAAAATCCCTTACAGAGTCGGGTGAATAGGTTCTAACCTAAGTGTCAATTTGTTAAAGGTCTCTGGATTGTTTCCTTATAGTAAATGGAACAGTAAACGTAAATGTAATAATGGAAGTAATAAATATGGAAATAAATATAATAATTAGTGTAAAGGTAATAATAATAAATGATAATAAGAAAATGTAAAATGCAATAATAAATGCAGTAATTATGTCAAAATAATATATTCTGTATGTATAGAACAAGAGGATTATTTTAATTTGTGCGAATGTGCTTATGGGCAGGACCCTGTAATAAAGTGCCCTTCTGGTGTCGGGAGAACGGGATGGTCTCTGGACTGTTTCCTTCTCGATTTTTCATTCATTTTTTGGTTTATAATTTCTGTATAATAAACAACAATGTAATAATCAATGTAATAATAAATTTATAATTCTGTAATAAATAATAATGCAATATTAAATGTAATATATTTAATAATAAATGTAATCATTATGTAAAATATTAAACTATATACATATAGTATATAAGCTTATATGTACATAAGCGGGTCCCTTTAATAAAAATGCCCTTCCAGTGTCGGGAGAATGGTATCTAATCTAGGTGCAAATTGCTTAACAGTCCCTTGACTGTTTTCCCTCTTGTTTTGGTTCATTCATTTTTCTGTATCCACCCGAGGAGGATGCCAGTGGGCATTGAAACTGTTGTGGAAATAAATTCTGTCTATTAGAGTGGGTTTTTACTATCATATGTGCTTTATACTTACTATTATGGCAAAATATATTAACCCTCTTCCATACAAATTTTTAAAATTCTCTATATTGATTAAAATAATCATTTTGGGACTGAAATTCTTAATATTGTCTAAATGATGTGGAAGTAAAATTTAGTTTATTAATATCTGGTTCAGAGACAATGTACAGAACAGTCAGTGAATTATTTAGTTTAGTAAACTAAGTTTGAAATAGGAACAAGTTTTCTTACCAAAAAGAAAAATCAAACTTCATTTGTTCTTTAAACCTGAGTTCAAACTAATTTCAGTAACCAAAACCATGTGAATAATGATTTGGGCTTTTTTTAACCTCAATAATAAACACTGAAGGTCCTATAATGAAATGAATATATAGTTTTTTAGGCCCTGTCCATTCTAATTTCAAGCATAATTAAACGAGATGGGAGAGGGGAGGAGGCTACTCTGACTGATTGGCAAATAATTATATGCATACATCAATTCTGATTAAAATGGCTTAATCAAATATTTTCATCAAGAACTAGTTCTCAAACAGACATTGCATATCCTATGTTTTACTATTTTTAAAAATGTCTGCCAAAATAACTAGGGATGCACCAGAACCTCAATTTTTTATGAAGTTCCAGTTCCAGCCGGAACTTTAGAAAAATAACCAGCTGGAACCAGAACTTTTTATTATGATATTGGTTACTATTTCATGAATTAAAACATGTTCTTATTAATGTTCTTATTCTTCCTCCAATCCATGATGTAACACAAAAGCAATTCTTAATGCTTCTTATTTTTTCTTTCACACTGAGTCATGTGTGAGGCAGCTAGGTGAGCTGACTTGAGTGTTAAACTAAACAAGTACTGGACGTGTCATCCCGATAGCTCTGTGTGACTGGTTGTGTCATGAAACATACCTGTCAAAGAGTCGTGGTTTCCCATAGATCAATTTTTTTTTTACAAGTTATATATCATTTTTCCATGTACTTACAAAACAACTTAAATGCTAAACTTAATATATTTTAGGTGATATGACATACAGCTTTGGAAAAGTACTATACAAGGTGAATCTTACCTTGAAGCATTGTTGTATTCCTATATAAAAAAACACTATTAAAAAGTGGTAAAGCATATAAAACAAAGTGGCTTACTTGAACTTCATTTCACAGCTTTAGTTTTAGAAATTAGTTTAAAAATGAGACAAAGACCAATAATATCATACTAGCATTTCTGGGTGTCCTATGAAACATTTTTTTTCATTGTTAAGCAAACTTAAAGTTCCAGTTCCGGCGGAACTTGATATTTTGGTTCCGATGCATCCCTAAAAATAACCCATTCATTTCACTGTTCTGGAGCTAGCTTATCAATTAAAACTTTGGAGTACAGTCTTCATTCATTTTCACTTCCATCATATTACACTGGTCTACACCCAAAATATTCGGAAATAAAAGTAGTCAATCTTTACTAATTTTGGGTCACTGAATACAAAATGATGCCTAAAATTGCCAATTGGCTCTATTTAAAGATTCAGGCCTGTGACATATCAATGCATTGACTCTACTGCGCATGCGTGGTTACATTTTTTTTATTTTAATAAATTAATGTAAATATATACATATATATACAATAAAATATAATTTTAAATTTATCTATTACATTATGTATTTGTAAATTATTTATTAAAAAATAGATTGGATCATTTTAACATATTGCTTCCCATAATGTTTTTGATATTAATATAAATGGAATACTAACCTAACTTAACCTTACCTAATTTAAAATTATTAAAATGCAATGTAATTACATTAATTTATTAAAAAAAAATATATATAACTACGCGCATGCGCAGTAGAGTCAAGGCATTGATGTGTCACAGGCATCTACATATTATGCCACAGCATCAGTTCATTCGGAAGTCATACAGTGCACCCTTGTCAAACTTTTTGTGTTTGCTTTTGAAACTGAATTTTTTTCAGCCTAATTTGAACAAAGATGCTTCGTAATTGCGTGAACAGTGTAGATAACTTCTGTTATGTTTGTGGAGAATTGACTTTTGCATCACAAAAGCATGCTATAACCACTGTGATTAGGAAAGCCTATCACCTTTATTTTGGCTATAAGATTGGAGATCAGGACAAGAGCTGGGCCCCACACATATGCTGCAATACTTGTGCGACAAACCTTCACCAGTGGTTGAATTGGAAAAGGAAATCTATGCCTTTTGCAGTGCCAATGGTGTGGAGGGAACCAACAGATCATGTCAGCAATTGTTACTTCTGTATGGTGCTCCAGTCAAGAAAGGTATTTGCAAGAAGAAAAAGTGGATTTTACAATATCCAAATATATCCTCTGCTATACACCCAGTACCTCACAGCGAAGGACTACCCATTCCTGAGCCCCCACACTCATTCTCCCTGGAGTCAGAGGATGAGAAGGATGAGGAGAATGAAGGAACCTGCGAAACTTGTGAGCCTTCAACTTCACAAGACCCTGAATTTATTTATAACTTGACATCTTCTAAACCACACATGATAACTCAGAATGAATTAAACAACCTTATCAGAGATTTAGAACTGCCAAAGAGTAAGGCAGAGCTGTTGGGCTCCAGATTGCAGCAGTGGAATCTCTCGCTGAAAATGTTAGTGTGTGTGTAAGTTTGTGACTGTCAAAAAGATTTTGTCCCATTCTTCATCATGGAAGGTGACCTTGTAGCTTGCAATGACATCGATGGTCTGATAGCAGCTCTCAACATTATTCACAATCCTGATGAGTGGAGACTGTTCATTGATCATGAAGTTGAGTCTAAAAGCTGTTTTGTTGCATGTTGGCAACGTATTGCCATCAATTCCAGTTGGTCATGCAGTCCACATGAAGGAAACATATGACAACATGAAGCAACTTTTGAACTGCATAAACTATGACAAACATCAGTGGCAGGGTTGTGGTGACTTGAAAGTTGTTGCTATCATGCTTGGACTGCAGCCAGGCTACAAAGTATTGCTGTTTTCTGTGTGAATGGGATAGTCAGTAGGACTTCTCATTACATCAAGAAGGATTGGCCACTCCGACACTCATTGGAACCTGGAACAAAAAATGTTCAGTATCCTCCACTTGTAGAATCGAGCAAGATTTTGTTACCACCCTTACACATCAAACTGGGCATCATGAAAAATTTTGTTAAGGCAATGGATAAAATGGGGGCAGCTTTTAAGTACCTCAGTGGTAATTCCAAAACTCAGTGAAGCAAAAATCAAGGAGGGTGTATTTGTTGTCCACAATGCGAGCTTCTTAGAGATGAGGAGTTCAACCATATCCTAGGTGAGGAGAAGACAACGTGGAATTTTCCGGTTAGTAGCAACCAATTTTCTCGAAATACCAAAGCTGACAATTACAGGGAGCTGGTGGAAAACCTGCTGTTGTCCTATCAAAAAAGGGCTGCAATATGTCTTAAAGACACATTTCCTCCATTCACAACTGGAATTTTTTCCGGCCAACTGCGGAGCAGTCAGCGATGAACATGGTGAATTTCCACCAGGATATCTCAGCAATGGAGAAACGCTACCAGGGAAATGGATTCCATCATTGTTAGCAGACTACTGCTGGACAATAACAAGAGATGCTCCAGAAGTTGAATACAAGAGACAAGCAAAGAAGCGACAGGTTGAATCAATATAAGTGACTGCATTATACAGGTATGTTACTAATATATGGTATACATATACACAAAATGTTAACTTAAATTTTCTTGGAAACTGTAGCCAATCGACTGTTTTTATGGTCATATTCGTTTTCAGCACCCAAAAATCCATAATAGGAAAAACATTTTATCTCGAAGCACAAACTTTTTCAAAATTTTAGACCATGTTATTAGAACCTTATGAGGTAAACTGTAGCTAGAGCAAGATTTTCATTTAATATCCAGTTATAGTTTCATATTTTAGAAAAGGGCTGCAGCTCCTGCTTTCCAGTGCCATACCCAAACGTCCAGTACATCCTTACTCCATTCATCTTTGCTTCATCATGTAATCAAACTCATTATTGAGACTCATTACATCATCAAAATTGTTATAATTAACTATCTAAAACAGAAAATAGAAAAAAATATCACTATTCTCAAATTCATTTCAAATAATTTCTCGACAAAGTAAACTTATAAATTTTTCAATTCCAAATATCAAGTGTGTTTTGTCATTAATTAGGCCTATATTATATTTAAAGAATAATTTTCACCTTTCTGACTTCTGCTCTACTTACTATTTGACTACTGTTAGTATTGTCACAAGACTTCTTTCAAATGAACTAAGAAAACTTTTTCATCTTACCTGTTTATTTAAAGGTTTACCATCAGTCCTAAGTTTATGGTCATTAATGTTCAGTTTTCTAAGCTTAACCAGTGGGTATTTGGAACACTGAATTCTTCTGAACAGAATTTGCTACTCAATAACACATTACAGTCTTGTTTATGATTCTCAACTTTTGAAATTTCCTCTAAATTTGAATCATAAAGTTCAAGGCTTTCTTTCTGACATGAATCTTCAGCAGATCTCTGAAATAAATTTTTTAAAATACATTACATGTAAATATTTGATAGAGATAAAAAATAATTGTGAATTTTGATAATTTTATAAAGCTACAGAAGTAAAAAGTTTTATCACAAGAAATCTTCAAAACTTATTTCATTACAAGTAGGGTATCCAGATTTTTCTTGGAAAAACTGGACAGGGACGGATCTATAAATTTGAAAAGGGCAGAGGTGGAGTGCAGATATAATTATGCCTGAAATATATGCCAAGTGAAATGAGACTCACAATTAGGGGGTTTGGGGGAATGTTATAAGCTCCCCAATGGGGTCTAGGTTGAAGCCCTGGGAGCCCAAGCATTTTGGGCTGTTTTTGGTATGAGAAATGCCTTTTTCCAGACCACTAATTTAATATATGCCTAAATATTTCTAGATGAAATTATGTGTCAATAAGATATAACTTTTTAACAAAATAAATGAATACTAAATATAATAATACACACCTTATAGTTTCACATTCACATAGTATATAATTAATAACTCTTAAAATATGTAAAAGCAAAACAAAATATTTTATCAAATCCCCACTCTTACGAAGAGATAAACACCAACCCCCCTCAGTAATGACGGAATACCAACTAACTCCATAACAAACATGAGCCATGACTTGTATTTAACTCTCACTCAAATTTTCTGAAATCCAACGAGGAGGCATTTTTTTTTTTGTCCCAAAACTTTTTCTACAGACGGACAGCTCTCTGAAAACTGGGACACACGGACACCCTAATTACAAGACTTTCAGATTCAGGTTTTATATGAGAATGAGTGATTAATTAACCAATTGCAGCAACAATGTCACTGACCATGACAACATATCTAACATACACCTTAAACTCTTGGCCCACAGGGAATACTAGCTCTCACAAATATCAGCACATATTCATACCAACATTGTATTATTCCTGACATATGGAAACAAGGTAAAATTATTACACTACTCAAACCAAACAAAAATCCAACAGAACCAGCTTCCTATAGACCCATTACTTTACTATGCACACCTTCCGAAGTAACAAAGACTAATCTTACAAATCACAAACCCACACATACCACTATCACCTACTCAACATGGATTCAGACCTCACCACTCAACCACGACATTACTCACTAACCTCACGCAGCACATCATGGATGGCATCAACTCCAGATGACCAGCTCAACATACACTATTAGCAACAATAGACATTAGTAAAGCATTTGATGCTATCCCATGCTTCCCTCTCATAAACAAAATACTGAACACAAACATGCACAATAACACCAAAAGGTGGCTGAGCAACTATCTTTCAGGAAGATACTCGCATGTCACATTTAATGACAAGTCATCCAAAATCAAGCTTTTTCCAAACAGGATCCCTCGAGGCTCTGTTCTCTCACCAACACTGTTCAACTTATACATGCATGACATTCCAACACCCATGGATAACAAGCTTACCTTATCATCATATGCAGATGACATCACTAACATCCACCCACAACATTGACACCGCTACAAATAACCTACAAACATACATAAACAGTATACAAGACTGGCTCACACACAATAGACTCAAAGTAGCACCCACAAAATCAATCATCACCTTGCTTACAAGCAACACAAAAGAACACCAGATAACTCCACGGCTTACACTAAACACCACCAACATTCCACACACTCATAGGACCAAAATACTTGGGGTCACATACAACACATCATCTTTTGCAAACCACATTCAGGACATTAAAAACAAATGTACGTCAATACTTAACATGCTTAGGGTACTAACAGGCAGAAACTTATGACACCAGCAGGAAACATCATCACTCATACACAAACAATATATTTGCTCAGTTATGGACTATGCTAGCCCATGCTGGGCACCCATTATCTCAAACACACACAAACACCTTAGAGACAATACAAAACAACGCACTTTGTATCATTACAGGATGCACTCAAACAACACCAATAGAACACCTGCACACAAACAAAAATACTAAAAGTTAGGGAACATTTAGACATGAGGGGAACACAATTCATGGCAGCAGTGACAACTAACCCACAACACCCTTGCCACTATATGTACAATCATGCACCGACACCTTGCACCATTAATGTAATCATCCAGTCAATCTAGGCTATATTTTTGGTCAACCTGGAAGTAATTGTAACAGAAATGGTTTCATCTTTTTTGACATCCTCAAATATTAAAAAATAACATTAAAAACTTACCACCATTGGGTGAGGCAATTTTTCAGAAAAATGGAATTTGCATTGACCCCTCACACCCCCAGGTTGTTAAGTCAAAATGACACCATCTTGTATTTTTCATCCACAGCTAACCTTTAACATTAATATTTTTTCTTCAAATTTTTGGTAATCCTTCCTAGATTAGCAAATATTTTTAGTTAATAAAGAATTACTCAGTCCATAGGGGGCACTCCCATCTCATGCTAAAAGACGAAAAATGGAACATCATGCCGCGAATCAAACACGATTGTAGGCGTTATTGACCATTGCTCATGTACTCAAGTAAAATTGACCATTGGACATCATAATCATAGAGGCTTTGATTAGGTCTTTCAAATGAACCCCAACACCACTAGTCTATCCTTCATAGTTTTGATAATATATATTTTCATATTAACAATATTCACTTGTTTTGATTTTGTTTTTTGAACATAACTCTTGGATAAACTGAGCTATTGATCTGAAATTTAGTTTATAGAAAAAATAGCATGCTATGTCAACTCAAATCAATACAAATGTAAAGTTTTGCATATAGGTTCTCGCAACAATAATTACGCGTACACGATGGATGATAGGGAGTTAGCGAGCGTTCATGAGGAAGTAGATTTAGGCGTACGCGTATCTAAGAATTTAAAAGTTAGGAACCAGTGCCTGGAGTCTTGCGCAAAAGCTAATAGGATGTTAGGTTTCATAGTGCGTAATTTCGAATTTAAATCGAAGGATATTATATTGCCCCTTTACAAGTCCCTAGTCAGGCTTCATTTAGAATATGCCGTTCAGTTTTGGTGCCCGTACTTGCGTGAGGATATTGATAGGTTAGAAAGGGTTCAGCGTCGTGCCACGAAACTTATTCTGTCATTGCACAATAAGCCTTATGAAGATAGGATTAAAGAGTTAGACTTGTATTCACTTGCAACTAGAAGATTAAGGGGGGAGCTTATTGGTTTTCAAAATCATTAATAACATGAACGTAGATGTAGCTCATAGCATAAACTAACCCACTTTTTGTTTAACTTTACCTACTTTTTTTTTTTTTTTTTTTGCTTCTTACTTTGCATGTCTGTAAAACTCTTTCCTTGCATGTTTGTAGTTTGCTGCATGGTATGACTATGAGTTAAGACTGTGTTGCATGGTTTGTAAGCGTTCTTATTTTACTTCTTTTAATCTTTCACCCCTCTCCTATTCTCTCTGACTATTTTTCTGACTTGTCGGCAGTGGCCGGCGGATGATGATGGTGAGTCTTTTTTCTCTTTTTCTGAATGAAAGTTAACCCACGAATGATAGGTGTTGCTCCTTACTTAACCCCTTATTCTCTTCTCTTCTCTTAACCCCCTACTCTTTCCTTTCTCTCGGGCTAACCTTAGAGTGGATCTTAGGGTCTTTGTTAGCCTTAGCTTCTGTAGATCTGTAGATAATGATTTCATAGGGATAGGCATTTTGATATAGCCTATGCGTGATGATGAGTTAGTAAAAATCTGGGTCTGTTCTCTGCATTCTCTATGTCCAAAGGGTGCTGACAGTTCAGACAAGAATCGCCTTGGCATTTGCCACACAAGGCTGAGCATTTCAGTCCATTCTTGAAACATGTACATCTCGCGTTCTGACACTCTACCTTGCAGTTACATCTGAAAAGTTTTAGTAAGCTTTCTGGTGCTGGAGCTTTCAAGGTATAAACTGGTAGCAGTTTTCCTCTTTTCACAGTCCAACCCCATTCTTCTGGATCAAGATCTTCCAGTCCTCTCCAAACTTGCACTTGGAGGTAAACACACAATGAATGGAATGATGCAGCTGCAGATATTGGAGGTAAGCTCTCAGGAGACAACTTTCATACTTGCAGCAACTTTCCAGTAGGATCTTGTGATACGAAGCTTATCAAGCGAGCTTTCGTTTTTTCTGCCATAAACAATAAGCAACAACTTTTCTCCAGCAGTAATAACTTCTCTTGTTGATATTGAGTTGTTGAAAACTTGGCTTAAGTGTTGAAAGCTTTTGTCTTTCTTTAACTTTTGTAGGGCCACATCTTTACCAATGGAGAACAATCTGGACAGTGTATCACACCCAAGGAGTGAATAAGCAAGATTGCTTCACAAATCTTCAATCCTAATTTTGATTTAGCGTACTTGATGTCCCACAATTTGGTTTTCGCTTTTTATCAAGTTTTTTGCTCTGATGTGAAAAATATTCTGTGGCCATCTACATCAGCATGATGGAGCAGGAGAATGAGCAGATCGGTATCTTCTGCAGTAACAACTGTTGGTTTACTTCTGGGTCATTCCATGTCGTCAGCCACCTAAAACACTCACCCCTTTCAATTTTGCTCATACTTGGCACAATAGCAGATATACATGCCAAACTTAAATTCCCAAATTATTAGAGCTGACTGACCTTTGGTTACTGAGATACAAGGTCACAAAGTTGTGACATTTTGACCTTTTTGCGTTAAATGACTATTTTCAAAACGGTGTAACTAAAAAACTATTAAAGCTAGAGCATTGATGTTGGTCTCATTTTAAAGCTCTTTAGTAGCCCCTTGTTTATTGTCTCTTGTTAAATATCTCTACTGTGAAAAATAAAAAAATCCCTTCAAAAGTTGACCTTTGACCTTGAATAAAAAAAAAATACCTTCTCCTAAAAAATTCAATTTTTTTACATTAATACCTTGAGTCATGTACAACAAAATCCCAAGAAGCTGTAAGTGGCTGATAACTAGTTCAATGTATAAAAAATAATGAATTCAAGCAACATTTTGAAAAAAGTCATTTTATATAAAAATTGTTAAAAAGTCATGACTTTGTGACCTTGTATGTCAGTAACCATTTTTGTCTAAGGTCAGCTCAATCTCTTACAAATACAACCCATATCTACATACTATCTGCAGCCTTCTACAAACAAGCAAATGCTTATTTTTAAATATTTGTTCTTTACCCACCTCACCTGTATGTTGTGCATGTATGTGATGGTTTTCAGTAGTTGACAAGATTCTTGTGGGCCACCCAATTTATTGTGATTTCTAGAAGAGAAAACAATTTTTAATGTATACCTAGATAGCTACCTAATTAACAAATACAAGTAACATATTAAAATGTACATACAATATGTATAGGTATAGTGCTCATTGATTTCCATTTATCACAACTTAAAATGTATGCAATGTATATATAGTTACATAACCATTTTAATTTTGAATTCTTACCTTTCTGTGCTGTAGATCTGCCAAAGCTTTTGGATGCCTTCAAAGTAACTTCTTTGCAAATCCTGTATGTTCGTCCATTAGTAGTAGATGCCTCAACTTGTGTTAGAATATCTGAATATGGTAAGATTAATTCATCTGGTCAACCAAGATACACAAATGATGGGTTTGGGCCATGAGGATGAAGGAATGTGACTTTTACTTCTCTATTCTCTGGTATCTTTTCCAGCACATATGCCACCCACCAATGGCCATCATATGCAGCAGTAACAAAACCATGTATTTTCTCCTCAGTCACAACTTCTTCCTTTTCAGTAACTTTCTCAATATTTGAATAATGTTTAACCTTAAGAGAAGTCAATGAAACTGGCTGTAAATGGTGTAATTTCTGTGTACCAGCAATAGTCCTTGCAGTTGAGTGTCTTTCTTGGAGAAGTTGGCTTTCCTCTTCATGCTCTTTATTGGTTGAAAAATGACATTTTATATTTACAGTATTTTCACTTGCAAATGTATATAACTGTTCTGCAGTAAGGATCTGTTCATCATAAGGTCGTTGTAGACTAGCTTTTGCAGCTAATCTCTTAACTGTGCCTCCAACACCATCACAGGGTCCCTTTCCATGACTTGTTGCAAAAAAATTCCATTCTGCCTCAATTCCAAAATCATCTCTGTGATGGCAAAGATTCAAAAAGTTTTTGCAGTTCTTATACTGTCCTGCACACCCATCTGAAAAGTAAATTATTTTGTGGATGGAACCAATGGATGAGATATTATCTTTTAGGAATTTTATCAGATGCTTTTGAAACAAATGTACAGCAACTGTGTTATGGATGTTACACTCTGAAATAATAACAAAGCTAAGGTGAGCAATCTCATCTTCCTTTTTATAGTAAATAACAAATGGATGTACAGTGCCCGCGAAAAGTATCCGATCACTCAAGAAAATACAATATTTTCCCTTAATATTCAGAGACACGTAATTCACTTTCTATTTGTTCTAGCGACATCTGGTAACTTTGAGGTTGCTCGCTGATATGAGAGCTATCCAACGCATTCTCAAATTAGTGTTCTGGTAGCCTTCGTTGCGGGTGGCTGTGTCTCAAATTTGTCAGATTTCACTGTTTGTGTAAATTTCTTGATTTTTTTTTTTTTTTACAGAAAGTGGTGTAAATAAAATTTATATATAATGTGTGCTAAAAAACAACTTAAGAGTGATTGTCGAGGTGCTATTGTGCTTTGCATGCATGTGGGAAATCACAGAGACAGATAGCTAAGGAATTAAACATATCCCAAAGTACCGTTAATTTATGGGTTTCACGGGCTAAGAACAATGGTGGCCTAACCACGCCAGTCCCTAAAAAACGATCTGGCAGACCGAGAAAAACAAATTCGCGAACAGACAAACTTATGAAACGTTTAGTATTGAAAAACCCAACAATAACTGCGAAAGAAATAAAATTTAATATGAATAATTTGTTATCTGGTGTTTCTGAACGAACTATCCAGGAGCGGCTCCAAAAAGAACTCGGATTACCATCTCGCCATGCTGCTAAGAAACCGTTCATTAATGAAAAAATGCGTAAAAAACGTGTCGCATTTTGTAAAAAATACATTCATTGGACTGTTGATGACTGGAAGAAGGTTTTATTTAGCGATGAGTCGACATTTTTGACATTCAGAAGTTGTCCAAAAAAGGTTCGCCGGCCTATTGGCTCAAATAGGATGGACCCTAAATACACCCTAAAGACAATGAAACACCCTCCAAGTGTGATGGTTTGGGGTTGTTTCGGTTACTATGGGCGTGGAAACTTATATTTTCTTCCGAAGAACACAACTATGAATGGTGCACGGTATTTAGCAATGCTACAGGATAAACTTCCAATGGCAATGGCAATCCAAAGGACAAAAACATACATGCATGATGGTGCACCATGTCACAGGGCCAAAATAGTGACAAAATGGATTACTGACAATAAATTTGATATTTTGGATTGGCCTGGTAATAGTCCAGATCTCAATCCGATAGAAAATCTGTGGCTAATAATAAAAAATAAGGTTGAATGCCACGACACTGGCTCAGTCGAAAAATTACAAGAGGCCATCAAAAAGGTATGGTGCAAGGAAATATCAGTGGAAGTTTGTCAAAACTTGATTAAATCCATGCCAAAATGTCTAGAACAAGTCATCCAAACCAAAGGACAGATGACAAAATACTAATATAAGGTTAGTATACATTTAAACATTGTTTTTTATGTAAAAAATACAAATTTCAAGGGTGATCGGATACTTTTCGCGGGCACTGTAGAGTAGCCATCTCATTGTTCCAGTGAAAGCTCTGAACCTCATCTTGAAGAATAAAGGAATAATTTTCAGCAAAATCACACACAGCAAGGACCTCACCATCTTTCAAAGACATTTTTGTTTCACAGTAATAAGTTGCTTGCATCTTTGTCTTGAAGTCATGTATCTGGTATTCTTTCAGTTGGTTACAGAATTGGTCAATATATTCATCTGTATTCAGTTCTACTGATTCAAGATTTGACCACTCTGTATTGGTCCACTTTTTAAAATTTATGATATCAATGAAGTTGTTTGTAAATATGTCCAGTAGTCTGTTTTTTAAATCTGATGGATCTCCACATTGTTCACATTGTCTGAGGCAGGATTGCATTCCATAAAGGCAACATAATGACGTACATTCTTAATAGGTGTGTCATCATTTGCAGTTAGTTTTTCTAATTCAGCTCCTACAAACATAAGTTTGGCATTCTGATGAATTGTACAGACACATACTGAGTGAGTTCCTGTTGCTCCAGCAATAACACACTGCTTTGGACGCAATTCTGCAAATTTACTGAATCCCACCTTAACCAAAGGATTTCTTTCTTTGAAAATATGATAGGCTTCTTTTAAATTGCAAAGTAAAAGATGCTTTTGCAAATGTATCCTTCCTCTTTCATTGTCAATGATACTACAATAGTCTTTCTTTCTGGCATTGTTCTACTGATGTCTTCTGAAAGATAAAATGCTTTAATAGCGTCAACAGTATCCTGTTTAATTCTTTTCCCACCCTTTGGATTTGGGTCTGAAAGGACACCTTTTTCTTCAACTATTTTTTTAGCAATAGATGCTGTATGCCTTGTTGTGTTAAATTCTGAAGCAATTTTCCTAATGCTCCAACTTTTGGGCAATACAGTGAGGATTTTTATTTTATCACTTCTTTTAGTATTTTCATTTTTGAATTTTTCCTGAGTTGATTTATTATTTCTAAACAGTCTACATCTCCAGATGGCTCCTTAAATTGTGAGTCAGAAATCTCTTCCTGCAACTGTTTCCATTCTCTTCTTAACTGTCTCTGTCACCTTGCTTAGTTTTTTAGCTCCATATGACTTTTGCTCTACAAGCTTCTCTTTTTTATGGGTGATTCACCAATTGAAACAAAAGAAGCATTCAAAGTACACATCTCATGGTTTTGCTCTGAAGTTGATGCATCACTATTGTCAACATTTTCAATTTTCTCAAGATCTTCAGGTGGTTCACTACTACAAGAAGAATCATCATTTATGTCTGAATTCAAAGTGCCTATTCCTTTCTCAGGCAAGGACTCAAGATGTTCTCTACACTGCTTACAAAGTCTGTGATGTAGTGTTAAGTGCAGATCGGGAAACTTATTTACAAGTTCCTGTGGTACAATTCTCAAACTCTTCTTTCGACACTGACCTTTGTGACGCAGCAAAGGATCAGCACACTTCTGTTTCAGTTTTAAATGTTCCATGTTTGTACTCTGAAATCACAAAAGCACAAAGAAAATCCTGAAAAGAAAATAATGAACAATTAATGAATTATTAAATAAATTTTTATACATGTATTTAGTAAAAATAAATTAACTTTAACTTGAAGTCAGGAGTCAACTCTGTAAAGTTGACAGTACTTATATACTAGTTGGGCCTTTGGATCAGCGCTACTCCAGTAGATTTGGGGCTGTCGAGGGGTTTAACCCTGGTTGTCTTTTAAAAGACTTCTTTTGGCACAGGTCACAAAAAGGTTTTTGAACTAATAATGTTAAGTTGAACTAAGTCTTCACTGACACTATATCAGAACAGAACTTTTAAATAAATGAACCGACAAAAAAAATCTAAAATTGAAGAATGATGCCAACTTCATTTATTTTTTATACATTGAACTAGTTATCAGCCACTTACAGCTTCTTGGGATTTTGTTGTACATGACTCAAGGTATTAATGTAAAAAAATTGAATTTTTTAGGAGAAGGTATTTTTTTTTTATTCAAGGTCAAAGGTCAACTTTTGAAGGGATTTTTTTATTTTTCACAGTAGAGATATTTAACAAGAGACAATAAACAAGGGGCTACTAGAGAGCTTTAAAATGAGACCAAAAATCAATGCTCTAGCTTTAATAGTTTTTTAGTTACACCGTTTTGAAAATAGTCATTTAACGCAAAAAAGGTCAAAATGTCACAACTTTGTGACCTTGTATCTCAGTAACCAAAGGTCAGTCAGCTCTAATAATTTGGGAATTTAAGTTTGGCATGTATATCTGCTATTGTGCCAAGTATGAGCAAAATTGAAAGGGGTGAGTGCAAAAAGTGCCATTTTGTGGCTGAGTTGACATGGAATGACCCTTCTGGCAGATTCAATTGCTGTCTGTACAATCAAAAGGTCTGCATCACCAGATGATTGGATTGCTTTCATGGTTTCTTCATTCATTTTAGTCGCCAACATTACTAGAAATCTCTGCTTGTTGTCAAGGTTAGTAAGAAACTAGTCTTTTTTCATATATAGCTTCATTTCTCCTGTTAAACGTACAGGTATGCCTTGCTTGCCTTTGGTTCTGTGAATGTGGGTTGTATCTTTGGTACAAGGCTTCCCGTCATACCCATCAAATACAATGGCTGTTCCCTCTCTGTAATGCTTGAGGACATATTCTACATAAGTTTTGCAAATCTCGTTTTATGTTCTTCCTTTTGTGTCCATTGTACTCTGTGGAGTAAGGATCCTCCATCGAGGACATATGAAATATCTTTAGGAAGTGAAGCATCTGATTCATCAGGCGCAGTTGAAGACCAGATAGAATTTGCTAGCTGTGGTTTATTTGCTTCCCTTAACAAACCGTCTGTCTCTATAAGTGCAGGAGGAAATGTGCACAGCTCATACGAGAATGCTGTCTCCAAGTCTACAGCTGATCCATACCTCTGACAGTGGTTATTAGACGTTGGAATAACAAGAGAGGATCAACGGGAATAACTTCTTCATCTATCTTAATAGTTGATCTTGCTTTCATTGTTATGGCCACGTCTTTCTTCTTGAACGTATAATCTGCAACTGGTTTTCCGGACATTGAAGCAAGAATGTTGCTTCCAATAACCTTGGCATTGTCTACATTGACAGTTGAAATAGCAATTTCTCCTGTGTCAATGCTCATGAGTTCCTTTCGGTTGTCGAAGGGGTTTCTTGCCACAGCGTACGCCAAGATTTTCAATGAATCTTTGAAATCTCTTTCAAGTCGTGCCTGTCTTGTTTCTTTATGCTGCTCACTACCTTCATACGTTACATCTGTAACTTCCTGCATCGCACGGTTTATTTCTGCACAGGCTGGTGTCGACAGTAGCCAAACTGATCTTTGTACCTCAGTCATTCCTCGTCCGTGAGTTAGTCCACCTGTTGTTTTCAAACTCCTCATAAGAACTTGTTCTATAACCAGATCTGTTGAGAGTCCAGCCCAAAATCTATTACTTCTGCGAACAACATGATAGCCTTCTCTAAACTTTGCGTAAACATTTGGATGTCTCTCTTTTAGATTTAACATTTTTTGAAGATAGATGCGTGTTGACTTAGCGCATACGCTGCGAAAAATGGTAGCATGCTATACTCTGCCAGTAAATGAAGAAGGAAGTTTCCTGTTCTTTCGGCTTTTATGAATGTGCATAGTATTTCGACCATTTCTATGTATTGGAACCACAGTTTTGCAATTCTCGAGGAATCTAAGCTATGTTTGTAGTTCTCCAGTTTCTCAATCATCTTTTTGAAGACCTCCTCCTTTTCTACATCTTCCGAACTTATTTCTCCTGAGATTGATTTATCAAGTAAATCTGAGATCTGTATTAAATCGAAGTTATCAGCAAAATTGAAAACATCTTCTGACTGAGTGTATTCTTCATCATTGTCTAACTTAATAGGGCACTCGTATATTTCTGACATCATTATTGCATGAAGGGCACCTACAACTAGTAGATGACCACGAACGGCTCGAGATATTGCTTTCCCACTTAGCATGTGGGGCACCGTGTTTTCAGCATAGACAGTTTCTAACATTGTCTGCAGTCCGGAAGAAGTCATGAGATGCCCAATAGATCCAAGGAAACTCATGGCAGTGTGGAGCCCACCAAGTCGCAACACTATTTCTTTCAAAGGGCTTGCATCATCCACACTTTCTTGGATTTCAGTTCCCTTCCAGTACAGTGGCTGATCAAATGTTAGTACCGGTGACTGTAGCGCTTTGCTTGCTCAGACACAAAATGCATGGTTGACAAAATGCACGATTCGTCGCTGGATTGCATATCGATCATCGGCATGAATATAACGGAAGCCTGTCCAGGGTGCTCTCCTTTATGCACCATTTGCATAAAGCCATTCCACAGTGGTCGTTGAGGTTTCAGCATCCAGGCACAATTCCATAAAATGTTGAAGCAACTTGTTGGATCATCGGCATGAAATTGAAATTGATGCAAATCTTTGTATGTTAAGGCGCAAGAAGATTTTCTGCGCGAGCGAAATATGTGAGTTTCGATGCTGCAAATGTCCACGATCTCCTTTGATGTGACATCTATTCTTGGCACTAATTTCGTGGAAGCTACCTTGGGAGTAACTGTAACAATTATACCCATACCGTGGAATGTATTTAGACCATCGATTGTTCTAATATTGTGATCAACATTGTCACCAACATGTTGTATGAAAGATTCATTGTCAATTCCTTCAATTTCTGTCCCCTGATGATACGCCGCACTTCTTTCAAACTTCTGAACCTCTGAGTAGGAAGAGCAAAATCCGTGACTGTGTAAAGAGTCAATCAAAAACCTTGATCCAAATTGTCTATGCATTTGCACTCCCAAGCCAATCTGAAGTGGGGCAATTATTGCTTTTGGTCTGACTGCTTGCATTATTGCCTGCCCAATAGAGGCAATTCGTAGGTCACTGCTTTTGGCAACAAACATCTTTTCAAGCAGTAATCGTAAAGATTTGGGAAGAAATTCTTTGCAACGGGCACGAGATTCTATGTCTTGGGTGGATGGATACATTGTTGAAGAACTATCGCATTCTTTAATTTCACTTTTTAGCAGCTTTGCCGCAGTTTCAATAATGCGATTTTTTTCAGTTTCTACGTCATCTGATTTCTTGCTTTTATAGAAATCATAGAGAATATTCTTGGTTTTTGATCTGAATGTGACATTATGTTTCCCATTAATCTCCGTGACAACAATTTCATCTTTAAAATGCTCCATCAAACGACTTTTCAGCCATTTGGAAGTATATGCATGACTTGATGAATCTTTCAGATGATCCTGCATTATTGACAAAAGATCATTGATTGTGGTTTGTTCATCATCATTTTCTCGCAAATAATTCGCCACAAAAGCAAAGGCAGACTCTTGAGATTCATCATAAGGCCGACCCCTTTTTAAACTTTGACTCGTTTGTGTGTTACTATCGTATAGTTTTGGAATACCTTTTCCAATACGAAAGTTAGTACTACATGCTTGATGATACACCGCATCTTCTGAATGTAAATCATTTACAAAAGCTATACGCCCTTTTACATCAACTGCCCAGCCATCCTTGCGCTGTTCGCAAACTTTTAGAATACTGATATCAAACTCACGATTCTTGCACATCACTTGAAAAGCTTTATTGTCCCGTTTATCTCTTTCGGTGATGCGATTTTTGCACAACAAACAATCCAATTTGTAATTAAAGTCGTGATCAGATCTTAAACTAAGTTTAAATGCAGTGGCATCAGAAGATGTGGATGCTTTCTTTTTATTGTAAGATGCAATTTTCTTATTAATATATGGATCTCTACATGATCTGTGTAGTTTGTCTCCAGCTGTGACAAAGATGTCATCGTCTCTTTCTCTGCTAGCATTGCAAACACCCAAGGCACCTTTTTCTGTTAGTGTCACATAAGAATCACGGTCATCTATGACTTCTTTACATATTGCACAGGTTTCGAAACGTTCAGAATCCATTTTGACCTGAAACAAAATAATAGAATTAATTAATTTTATTGCAAAATTACAGTGTTAATTTTGTTTTAGAAACTGATTGGACCTGGAAGTAATTGCATTTTTAAGCGCCAAGTTTAGGATTCAGGCGTATTAAGAAACTCGGATCATATATGATTTCGCATAGCGGCCATCCTGAAAATCCAAGATGGCCGCCATGGTGGGCCTACCGCCCACCTGACAATATCCTAAGCGCTATAATTATATTCCCTGACCCTGAAAATGTATGTTTAGACACAAAAATTGTGAACCTACATATATTAGAAACGAAGATATAAGTAAATGCAGGTTTTTCACACGTTGGCCATCTTGAAAATTCATGATGGCCGCCATAATTGACAAACTAAGCATCAGACACTATTCTAATCCATTTTAATGGTTTCAGTGACCATTAAAACCTACAGAATGATATATTACAATAAGAAATTGAATGAATAGTAAAAATTTGGTACCACTTTATTATTACCAATGGTAGCGGTGGCCATCTTGGATTTATGGAAATTGGGCTAGCCTGTTTGTGATAAGTTTTTAATATATCATTTATGTTGAGGTAAGGGTGCAAAAACAGTTAAAACCATTTCTGTTACAATTACTTCCAGGTCCAATCACAGATTGACTGGACTATAACACCAGACACACATTATAACCAAATACTCCATTCCATACCATGCCCCACAGACATCACACAGTACAGAAAACATATACTCACACACCTAACCCACAAAGCACTGACACAACTCAATCTGAATGCGGTCCTAGGTGCGAAGCCACTACCCATAAACAGGTCAAAGATCAGCCTGAGCAGATTTGATTGAGTTAACTTAGCACGATTCTGATGTGGACATCACCCCAACTTACAGACATATAAACACAGACTAGACAACTCCACAGATGACACTTGTCACCTGTGCCAGGGGACACCACACACAATTGAACACATTATGACAGACTGTACTGCTCTAGCACAACAACGAACACAACATCACTAGTGCAGTGAACCTCTGGTCCACTCCGGAGAGGGCAATCAGTTACCTGCATGCCACTGGCTTACTCAATCAGGGTGGGCTGATTGGCTAAACAACAACATCACTGACACCAAATATACTCTTACTTAGAGAATAAAAGAGAAAAATTAAATTCCATAAAACTGAGACAAATGGTAAAATGAATAACAAGAATATAGGTAATGAATGAAGCAAAAGTGAAAATGGGTAAATATTGAGGCTTTAAAGAATTACACACGAGAGACTTACAGACTTCTGAGCATCTAAACAAACTTAAAAACTTGCTACTTGGATAGTACAATCCTGCCCAAAGCTCCAAAGTAAGTACAAGCACTATCCTCACCTCAATACTCTGCGAGATGATGCCATTATAGTTTCCAAGACTGAGACACTTAATCTACAAATGAAGCATAGTCAAGGGGACTATACAATCTTTACAGTAGAGCTAAGGGCCTCTCTAACAAACACTATTGGATAAGGCAGGTATGCAGTGGCGGTTCCTCATATGGGCAATATGGGCAGCCGCACAGGGCGGCATTTGTGGAGGGGCGGCATGAGCGCCTGCAAAAAAAATAAAAATAAAAATAAGAATAAATAAATAAAGAAATAAATAAAAATAAAAAATAAAATAAAATAAATAATAAAAGATCAATAAATATATTTTTATTAATAAAAAACCATCTATTGCATTTTCCATAAACCTTCCCATAAAAGACCTAAACAATGCAAAATGCTTCCAGATTAATATTATTAGGAATAAAGGCCCATACTTTAACATATGTAATGTTATTTTTCTGGGTTTGGTTAAATAGTGAAATGTATATTATTTATTACAGAACGAATCTTCACACTAAGCCACTAAGGTCTGTCAAATAACCGCAAATGGATAAGAAGAGGTCAAAGCTATCAGGTGCTCAGTTTAGAAAAAAGAGGAAAGAAGAAGAGGAGAAACGAGCAAAAGATAAAGGTATAGAGCTATGTCATCTACTCTTCACTGCTATATTGCACTGCTATTTTGTGATATAGCTTTCTGAGTCATTTGAAGTGTACTATTATGTATATAATTAGCCATTAACCAAGGAGGTTGTATTATTCATTTGTTTCCTATTCTAAAAGTTTAATAAATTGTGCTTAATAACATGTTAAATTAATTGTACTAGCCTATTCATGCATTGGTCTGTTATGTTCTATTTTACTATTTGCAGGGGCACTTTTGAATATTTTGGAACACCCTCTGCCACTAGCCAGGATGAGAAGCCGTCTACTTCTGCCATTATTGAGGCTGAGGAGCCATCTACCTCCTCAGCCTCACATATGTCTCCACAAATGCAGTCTGATCCTGAGGATGAAGACCCATTTGCTTCTACTTCTCCCCGGCAGGACTCTTCAGGTGAGTTTGTGTGCACATATGTCTGTGAGTGTGTGCGTGTGTGTGTATGTGTATGTGTGTGCATCCCTGCAAAGCATTTTGCAAACAGTTATAAATTATAATGTTATTATCACTGGGTCTGGGTTACTGGGTATGTGTGGTGTTTCACCACCATAATTCCATAACACCACCACCATAACAAAGTGCTGTGAATAATGTGTTATCTAACTTAGGTGTGTATACTAATGAGTAATGCTCTTGTTCTTTCTATTAGAAAGGCCTGGAGCAGAATCGCCTCCTGAGGATGAGTCTCTGTCCACCGACCCTGCTAACTGGCCTTCAGTTCTGACTGAGAGAATTCGGACACAACTGGTTTCCAGGGGACCAAGTCAAGTACCATCTGACTTTGTATTCCCTAGAAACGACAGTGACGGAAGAAGTTTCCACCATCAATACTTCAGGAAGTCATTGGTTAGTGGGGAAAATATAACCAGAAGTTGGTTGGTCTATTCCTTAAAAAACAACAGCCTTTTCTGTTTCTGTTGTACATTATTTTCCAAGAGGAAAATAAATTTAACAAGTTTGGGACTCTCGGACTGGAAGCATGCAAGCTCATTGCTCACATCACATGACAACAGTTCAGAACACCTAAATTCTATGAAAATCTGGAAAGAACTGGCAGTGAGGATGAGAAAGGGGGAGACCATTGACAAGCAGGAGATGGCACTTCTGGAGGCTGAGAAGTTGAGATGGAGAGCGGTGCTGACACGTCTCACTGCTATTGTGCATTCTCTGGCAGTTAGGAATTTGGCACTAAGGGGACATACAGAAAAATTGTTCTCACCATCAAATGGCAATTTTCTGAAAGAAGTTGAACTGATGGCACAATTTGATCCTATAATGCAAGAGCACATTAACCGTGTCCAAAAAGGGACCTCCAGTCACACCAGCTACCTCGGCCACCACATACAAAACGAACTCATTGATTTGTCGAGCAGCAAGACCATTTCAGCAATGGTGAGCGACATCAAACAATCAAAGTTTTTTTCAATAATTCTAGATTGCTCTCCAGATATCAGCCACACTGAACAGTTGTCAGTTGTGATTCGGGTTGTGTCACTGGAGGGGAAGCCCCATATAAAGGAACATTTCATGGGTTTTTGGAGGCAGAGGAGTCCACTGGTCAACATTTGGCATCTCTGATTCTGAAGAGACTGGAGGAGCTAAAAGTTCCTTCCATGGACTGTAGAGGACAATCATACGACAACGGGGCCAACATGAGGGGAAAAAACAAGGGTGTTCAATCCAGGCTCCTAGAAATTAATCCCAGAGCTCTGTTTGTTCCATGTGGGGCTCATTCTCTGAATTTGCTTGTGGCCGATGCTGCTAAGGGATCTATTGATGCCACAAGTTACTTTGGCATCTTGCAGAAGCTTTACAACTTGTTTTCAGCCTCCACACAACGATGGGCCATTTTGAAAAAACATGTGAACATCACATTGAAGATGTGGTCTGATACAAGGTGGGAAAGCAAGAAAGAGTGTGGAGCCCCTGAGATATCAGGCAGCTGCAGTGAGAGATGCACTGATCGAGGTGAGGGACCACACCAAAGACTGTAATAAAGGTCGAGGCTCAATCTCTGTCAGAGGAGGTTGGGTCATACCGCTTCGCCATTTGTTCAGTGGTGTGGCATGACCTGTTGTGCCAAATTCAGCATGTGAGCAAGCAGATGCAGTCTCCTAGCATGCACGTTGATGTTGCAGTAAATCTCCTAAAAAAAACAGAGAGAGGTCTCCGCAATTACAGGGCAACAGGTTTTGTGGCTGCACAAATGGCAGCCACAGATATCTGTGAACAAATGAATGTGGAGGCTATGTTAAAACAAAAACGGCTGAGGTCCACAAAGCGGCACTTCTCCTATGAAGCATCTGATGAGCCCTTGATTGATGCTTTGAAGAAGCTGGAGGTGACATTTTTCAATGCAGTGGTTGATGCTGCAACATCAGCCATTCAGGAAAGATTTTCCACGTTGGAAATTGTGGGAGAGAAGTTTGGAGTGCTGACACATTTCCAAAATCTCACATTTGAGGAGCTGACAGAACAATGTGTGAACCTTAGTACTACACTACACTTTAAGGGACAATCTGACTTGGATGGCAGAGAGCTTGCACAGGAGCTGAAGAACTTGCCTGACTTGCCATCAAAGACCATATCCTTGCTTGAACTGCTGACATTTATCCATGAAAGGGAGCTCTCTGAAATATATCCAAATTTGTGGACTGCTCTCAGAATTGGTCTTACTCTTCCAGTCACTGTTGCTGAAGCAGAGAGGAGCTTTTCAAAGCTGAAGCTCATCAAATCCTACCTGAGGTCAACTATGTCACAGGAATGCCTTACCGGTCTGGCCATCATCAGTATAAATCATACAATTGCTGAGCAGATTTCATATGATGATTTAATTCATGACTTTGCATCAAGGAAGGTAAGAAGAGTCAGGCTTTAGATGGCAGTTGTGCTGTGGTGCAATTTATTTTGTTTCTTGTTCAAAGTGTAGCATAATAATTACCCTCTCTTAAGTGTCTTATTCTATTTATGTGATAGAGCATTTGTACAATTTAGAAATTTGATTCTCTAGTTTATTTATGGCAGTTGTGCAATTTAATTTGTATTTTTTCTGTTCATAGTATCATAATTACATTCTCTTAAGTGAGTTATTCTATTTACGTGATGAAGGATTTGTAAAATTCAGAAATTTGAGTCTTTGTTTTGGTTCTGAAGTTCCAACAATTAGTCCAATAAAAAGTTATTTTGTGAAAGAGTTATGTCTGTCCTTTATTTTGGGGGGATTCGAATGTGTGTGTGTTGGCGAACAGGGGGGGGGGCGCTGAAGGTGAGGTTCGCCCAGGGCGTCATGTAAGCTAGGACCGCCACTGCAGGTATGGTCAATTCAAAAGTATGCAAGTGGAGTTTCCTTCCATCAGGACATACAAGGATAACCCCAGGGCAGTTGTAGCCACATCTTTCACAAATTGTAGTTAATTGGGATTAACAATGACATTTCCACTTTACTGCCAGACAATGAGAAATACAGCTCTAATACTTGGGTAGGTACCCAACAAAACTCAACCCACCATCCATGACAACCATTTCAAAAGTACTAGCTATTTTAAAATATCTAAAAATATGAGGTGAAGATAATGAGACTCCAAAATTAATATTTTACATTTTAACTAATGTTTGTATCAGGTCATCCCATAAATAATTAATGTCGTTTTTTAGATTGGAATTTGAAGGACAAAAAAAAAAAAAAAAGTTTTAATCTAGTATATATTTTCCATTGGAATCAATTACACTCTGCCAACATCCTACAAGCTTTTCAATGCCATGTTTATAAAATTCAGGCAGTTTTGAGGCAAAAAAACGTACAAAGACTGGTGTGCAGGTCATCTAAAGAAGTATACTGTTTCTCATCAAGATAGTTTTGCAGACTCCTGAAGAGATGATAATCTGAAGGCGCAAGGTCTGGAGAATATGGAGGATGTGGAAGTTTTTCCCACCCAAGCTCCTCAATTTTTGCAGAAGTGATCCGAGCAGTATGAGGATGTGCGTTTTTGTGGTGGAACATGATTCCTTTCCGATTAACCAAAGAAGGTCTCTTTTCTTTTAGCGCAGTGTTCAATTGATCCAGTTGTTGACAGTAGACTTAAGTGGTGATTGTTTGGTTGTGTGGTAAGGTTTCAAAGTGTATTACACCACCTTTATCCCACCAAACACTATGCAACACCTTCCGAGGGTGAAGATTTGGGTTTGGCTGTGGTGTCACTGGTTCTCCCGCACAAACCCACTGTCGATGGCGCTTAGCATTCTGGTACAGTATCCACTTTTCATCATGTCACTAAACGGTGCAAAAATGGATCTTGGCATTCACATGAATGAAGAGCTGTGCTAATGTTTACCTGCACCCTCAGATTGTCGACTGACAATTCATGTGGCACCCATTTTCCTAACTTAGGCACTTTCCCCGAGTTGTTGCAAATGTCGATGGATGGTGGACGGGGATAAATTGAGTTTCTAAGCCAATTCTTCGACAGTTGTTGAACAGTGTTCTTCAAGTGCAGCTAACAGCAGGTCATCATCAAACTCAGCAGGGCATCCAGAGCGCGCTGCATCTGTCAAACAGCAGTCACCATTCCTAAACTTCTGAAACCATCTTGACATTTCCTCACATGCAGAATATCATTGCCATAAACTTAATGAATGTTTCGCGTTGCTTCAGTAGCACTATTCCCTTTTTTGAACTCGTAAAGCATTATATGCCTGATATGCTCTTCTGATACCGCCATGTTTATGAGGGGTTCACATAAAGCAAAACACACATCTTCACTGGTCAAGGCCTGTAAAGTATGTAGCGAAACACGATAGATCTCCTCTTAGATATAACCTTCGTAAAACTTATGCTTAAACCAAGTAGGACTAGTTTAAACTTAATCTATCGTAAAAAATGACATTACTTATGGGATGACCTGATATAAAGTTAAAAAATACTTATGACTAATTATAACCAGTTAGTACTTAGCTTTTAGCTTTTAGCTTTGTTGCTCAGAAGTTCAGGTAACACTTTATAATCATTCCTTCACAAACACCTTCATTTGAATAAACCAATCAATAACAATATTTTTATTATTAAGTGAACATGACTTCTCTATTCAATGGGTCTATTACTCTTCAATGAATGTTAATACAATCATAACTGTCTGTTACTTTTTTTTTTACATGTATTCCCTACAGTCCAAATCATAATTTTAACTCTATATGTGATCCATTTGCTGTCCAAATCATAACTAACTAAATTGTAACTCTCCCTATGTAATCCAATCACAAGCCAAAGAATAACAACTTAAAAAAAAAAAAAAAAACCTGGCAAAATCTTTTCCTCTTTAGTCTTTTTTCTTTATATGGTCTCAAGTGGCAAACTTCTAGAAGGAAACAAAACAGTCAGCAACACCACAGCCTAGTTACCAGTATCAGCTGGTAGTGATTACTAGAGACCGGATTTTGCCCTTTTTGCCTTTTTTATTCCCGTTTATAGATTCATAGGCTTCTTTTAGAGAAATCCATTTCGGGACTGTGGGATGTATATAATTAAATGTTATAGTGCCTATAAACGCCTATTTTGATGGTTGGTGCCTAATTTTAAAATACGTGCCTATATATGCCTTTTTTAATTTTATTGTACTAAGTGAAGCAAAATAACTCGCATTTTTTTGAAACTTGTAGGCCTAAATAGAGCAGGGGATAGAAAAACCGAGGCTAGTCCTGAGGCAACCAGCACAGCCAATCAGATCACAATACATCAGCCAAATACAGCCAATCAGATCACAATACGTCATTGTGACGCGTTCGGCCTCGATCATTTTGTTTGGTGCGTGCAGCATGGTGTCTTTGTTCAAGTGCTTTTGCTAAATAAAATCTCACGTTTGTGCTTACAGCTTTTTTTATAAGTGAGAAAAAATGCCTAAGGACAAGACAGCCAAAAGTGTTCTGTTCAGGCAGTGGATCAAGGAGGACTCAAACTTCACTACGGATGGTAGAGTTATTTTCTGCCAACCTTGTTCCAAAGAGGTACGTTGCAACATTTTTTATTCTCTATCCAAAATAACAAACCCACTCGATGTAAACAAATGCATGCGAGGGAATTTGACGCTCCAACAATGAGTGATAATGTGAGCTTTTCCAAATTTAATAGCATCCTAAAGATAAATTGGTAAAGAGTGGTGAAAAACAAATTGTTTTAAATTATTTTAATATTAATTTAATTAATCGAACAATCAACTTCGACGTTCAACTAATGCATTTTATAATTTAGTTACCCTAAAAATTGTCGTTTTCTGTAGTTTCTGAAAAAAAAAAAAGATTGGTATCTAAAGAAATTGTTAAGTTAAGTTGGGTTCTTATAATGAATAGAGAATAATAGCTTTTTGTTTGTTGTTAATTTGATTTATTTTAATGCATGGCGCAGTAATTAAGTTTGTTTTTCAGCATGTGACTTGCCTGGCTCATGCTCTCCATCGGGTGGCAGAAAACATCCGGGGACATTTTCGGAACGTAAATGCACTTGTATCGTCGGTGAAGAAGGTCTTTCTCAAGGCACCTTCACGAATTGCTGCTTTCAAGGCAGCTCTTCCAGAAACACCCTTGCCACCTCAGCCAGTTTTGACTCGATGGGTTTCCTGGCTCAAGCTGCCATGTATAATGCTGAAAATATCAGCGAAATTGCCAAGGTACGAAACATATTCAGTTTAATTAGTACATTCTTCTACAACCATTTCAAAAGCAGCAAAGCACATTTCATCTTAATTCTGTTTTTTGACGCAGGTCGTTGAAAACTTAGACGAGCATGAGGCAGTCGTGATAGGAGAAGCGAAGGAGGCCTTATCGTGTCTAACCCTTCGAGGAGACCTGGCCTACATCATGGCCAATTTTGGACGGGTGCCAGGGACCATAACCAAGCTGGAGGAGAGAGGCCTGCCATTTGTTGAAGCAGTGGAAATAGTTCAAAATTTAAGGAAGGAGCTGAGCCAGGTTCCTGGTAACGTAGGGAAAGAAGTGGTAGCAAAATTTGAAGATGTTCTCAGACACAATCCTGGTTGGCAAACGTGAACGTTTCAATAGTGTTCAAAGGAGAGTGTCAGGAGGTTCTGGACTTTGAGCCAAGCGAATTAGCATCTTTGAAGTTCGCACCAATTACGTCTTGCGATGTTGGAAGGTCGTTTTCCCGATATAAAAATGTATTGAGTGACAGGCGATGTCAATTTAAGCCACAGAACCTTGAAAAAATTTTAATCATCAATTGCCATTTCAATTTATAGTTTAGTTGAGTTTTTGTAAGAAGATAGTTTAAATGTTTGGATTTTACTTTGATTCAAATAAAATGTTTGATGGTTTTTGAGATGTTTATTTTATTTTTTACAATAAAAATCCTGATATTCATCAGAACTGCAAATGGGTTTACTGTAAGTCAACAATAATAAGAGAAAAGTGGGAAAATAGAAATGCCTATTAAGTGCCTTTTTTAGCTTTTAGTGCCTATTTAAGCGACTTTTTTAGGGCTTCTTTAGTGCCTTTTTGCCTACCTATTATTGATTTTTTAGTGCCTATCAATCCTAACTCTAGTGATTACATACTCTATTGTTGTTATTTTCTTTTATTTACATTCTTTGGTTCTAATCTGGCAATGACTTACATAGTTCACTAATTTTGTATTTAGTACAACACTGTATTCTATGTTAGCTTCCTTTTTATTTGTACTAGGAACCATTATGTAACTTTATTGATTTTAGTTCTATTAATTATTCAGGAACATAACAGGTCTCTCTATAGCAGAAGGAACAGATATTAAAGTTTTATTCTGAGACAGTGTAACAAATGAATAGCAACGCAAAAGAATTTAAGAAAGAAAGTCTAAGTTTGCAGAGTTAGACAGTTTTTTCAAGTGGTTCAAACAGCAGCACAGTAAGAGTAAACCACTTTCTGGACTGCTTATCTACAGAAGATCTACAGAAGCTAAGGCTAACAAAGACCCTAAGATCCACTCTAAGGTTAGCCCGAGAGAAAGGAAAGAGTAGGGGGTTAAGAGAAGAGAATAAGGGGTTAAGTAAGGAGCAACACCTATCATTCATGGGTTAACATTCATTCAGAAAAAGAGAAAAAGACTCATCATCATCATCTGCCGGCCACTGCCGACAAGTCAGAAAAATAGTTGGAGAGAATAGGAGAGGGGTGAAAGATGAAAAGAAGTAAAATAAGAACATTTACAAACCATGCAAACACAGTCTTAACTCACTGTCATACCATGCAAACTACAAACATGCAAGAAAAGAGAGTTACAGACATGCAAAGTAAGGAGAGGATAAGGAAAAAAAAAAAAAAAAAAAAGTAGGTAAAGTTAAACAAAAAGTGGGTTAGTTTACGCTATGAGCTACATCTACGTTCGTGTTAGTCTAATTTTTTTTTTTTGCTGGCATCACACGCTGGCATGTCACAAGCTGGTATTCATCGTCAACAGACTCATCCTCGAGCACCACCACCAGAGCTCCTGTTGCTAACTTTGTTTTTTATTTTAAACAACGTTAATATTTTTAAAATGTCTGTCAAGATGGTTCTTAAACATATTAACGTTGGTAGAATGAACGACTGACGTGGGAAGCTTATTCCATTTATCGATTACTTTAAACGTAAAGAAGTTTTTAGCGATATTAGTAATGAAACGTCTGCCATGCAACTTAAATCCGTTATTACGAGTATTACTATTATCGAAAGTGAATAATTTATCAAAATTTATGTTATCGATGTTATTAACAATTTTGAAAACTTCAATAAGGTCACCCCTTAATCTCCTAGTTTCGAGTGAATACAGGTCTAACTCTTTAATCCTATCTTCATAAGGCTTATTGCGCAATGATGGAATTAGTTTCGTGGCACGACGTTGAACCCTTTCTAACCCAGAGCTGGGCACTTGCGTTTTTTTTTGCGTTTTTTTGCGGTACTGCGGTACTACTACCGCACTACCAAATCGGCACCGCATAACGCAGTACCGCAAAGGATCGCTGAAAGTACAGCAGTACCGCTACCGCATTCAAATTTCCCGCTGTACTTTCCGTGGTACCGACCAACACGGTAGTACCACAGTACCGCAAAAAAACCCGCAAGTGCCCAGCTCTGTTCTAACCTATCAATATCCTCACGCAAGTACGGACACCAAAACTGAACTGCATATTCTAAATGAGGCCTGACTAGGGACTTGTAAAGGGGCAACATAATATCCCTCGATTTAAATTCGAAATTACGCACTATGAAGCCTAACATCCTATTAGCTTTTGCACAAGACTCCAGGCACTGGTTCCTAACCTTTAAATCCTTAAGATACACATACGCCTAAATCTACTTCCTTGTCAATGCTCGCTAACTCCCTATCATCCATCGTGTACGTGTAATTATTGTTACAAGAACCTATATGCAATACTTTACATTTGTCTACGTTAAATTGCATCTGCCACTTATCGGTCCACTCCATAATCCTATTTACATCATCTTGGATCCTATTTCTATCGTCCTTGTTAACAACCTTAACGCCTATTTTAGTATCATCCGCAAATTTTGACACGTTACTAGTCAATCCTACATCTATGTCATTAACGTAAATTATGAATAGCAATGGGCCTAACACTGAACCCTGTGGGATACCGCTACCTACATCTAACCACCCTGATTCACTGCCATTAACTACCACCCTCTGCCTCCTAGCACGAAGCCATTCTTCTAACCAGTTAGCTACCTGACGGCGTATACCGTGCGCTTTGACCTTCGCAATTAGTCTCCTATGCGGAACTGTATCGAACACCTTTTTAAAATCTAAATAAATAATGTCAGCTGCTCTATGCCTATCATATTCACGCACTATTTCGTTATAAAATTCTGACAAATTAGTCAAACAAGACCTATGGCGTCGAAACCCATGCTGACTACTATTAATCAAATCTCTACTTTCTAAGTGATTGATGATACGATCCCTAACTACGGATTCCAAAAGTTTACCAACAATTGACGTTAAGCTAATGGGCCTATAATTGCTAGCTACTGCGAGGTCGCCTTTTTAAAAAATAGGCATGATGTTAGCTAATTTGAAGTCTTCAGGAATAATCCCCATTTCGAGTGACTGATTAAAAATCTTTGTTAAGGGGCCTACAATAACGTCTTTCAAATCTTTCAAATGTCTGGGATAAAAAGCATCAGGGCCTGGAGCTACTAAATGGAATGATATCATCCATGTCGGGGACATTATTTATGTCTTCTACGTTAAAAACTATTGCAAAAAAGTTATTGAAAATACCTGCCATCGCCTGAGTGTCAGAAGCCAAAGCGCCATTAACATCCACTAGAGGGCCTATGTTATCTTTTAACGGTTTATGATTATTAACGTATTCAAAAAAGTATTACGCTTGGCATTCCTAACTGATCTTTTAACCTGACGTCTAAGCTCGATATATCTATTAAAGTTAGTTGCCGTGCCATTGCGCTTATTAAGTCTATACACTCTATTATGCTCGTTTATGAACTCGCCTATTTCCCTAGTCCACCACTTTGGCCTACTGTGATTTCTAGCGCGCTTAGGCCTATGAGGAATAAACTCCCTTTTAATATTCCTAAAACTTTCTTTAAATGCCACCCAATGCAAATTTGTGTCATTACCCATAAATAAGTTATCCCAGTCCACTACTCTCATCCTATCCGCAAACTATCAAAATTAGCCCTATGAAAATCAGGGACTTCTATTACGTTACTATCCAGAGCGTTTTCTATCAATAACTTAAACCTAAGAATTTGATGATCACTACATCCTAAACTCTCGCCTACTTCTAAACCTTCGACTATATTCTCGCCATTCGTCATCACCAAATCTAAAATATTATCACCGCGCGTTGTTTTGGTAACTATGTCGTAAAAAGTTATCGTCCATAAACTCAACCAATCTCAAACCCTCCTCATTACCAGTAAAATTCTCGTAATTAACATTTGGGCAGTTAAAGTCTCCGACAATTATACTATTCCGATTGTCAATAAAATTACCAAGTAGTGAGTAAAATCTAGTATCTGTATCAAGGGGTTGAATGGGAGGTCTATAAACAACAACAAAATTAAAACTAATACTACGCGCCCTAACTTCAACACATATTGTATTAATTGCTGCCAGAAAATCTAACTTAACCTCGATAGCCCTAAGGGAATTATGAATATACAGCAAAATGCCTCCACCAAACCTATGCAACCTATCATTAGTAAAGAGTTTAAAACGCAGTATATCAAGTTCCCCCAACAAGTCCAGAGTCACGGTATTTAACCAAGTTTCAGTGATAGCAACTATATCATAGTTGCCGGAATAAATTATCGCCTTAAATTCATTTAATTTATTTCTAATACTACGTGCGTTACAATAAAAGACGTTTAAGTTATTTTTTACCACAGGCCCGCATTTTAAACTAGTTATCACGTCGGGCCCGTGTTTCCCGAACCCACAACGTTTAAAGAAGGCTTTGACCTATACAGCTTTCGCACATTTTCGTCTATTAACCCACCTAGCCTAGCATTACCTATTTCATTAAAATGCACGCCCATCTTTTATAAAAAGGCTAGGATCACTGAATTTGGACCACAGCTTTATGGAGGGTACATTTTTCTCAGCACAAATCTCTTCTAATTTGTTGTTAAAAAATATTGTTTTTGACGTAATTCTAAGACCCAACCCGTGCCTAGGGGTAATACCTAGAACTAAAGATTATCTGACCTCGCCTTCAGGGACCTAATTAAACCCCTATATATCTCCAAAAGGTCAGGCACTCTCGTATCGGGCCTATACGAGTCATTGCCTCCTACCATTGTCACCAACACTGAGTGACAGGAGGCAACGTCAATCCTATCCACTTCGTCTCTAACTCCATCAACCCTGGCCCCTGGGAGACAGACCCTCCTCCTCTTGGTTGGATGCCATTCAACGAACTCTTTGTCCATGTGGCGCACTAAAGAGTCCCCAATTAAAATAGTTTCCCCCTCATTATGAAGAAAGCCAAGCAGTTTTATGACCTTATGGAAATTGATGAACCATATGAATCCCCTGTTGTGTGCCTTAATCAGTTTAAGAAGAGACATGGTATTCACAAGCTTGCCATTGCAGGAGAAGGGTTCTGCTATGAAAGTGTTACCAAGTATGATGACATTTTTGAAAAACTAATTCAGGTATGTAACCTTAATGCAAAACAAATATTCAATGCGGATGAGACTGCACTATTTTGGCAATGTTTGTGGTGTTTTTGTGTTATAGTACCATACCGTATATTTATTAAAGTAAATATTATTTTCATAGATCCAACAGCAATTCTTTTTATTATGTACATTACAATTGCCATTTTTCCATTCCCCTGAAAAATCTATTAATCCAAAAAGTGCTTGGTCCAGACCCCTTTTGGTATAATGGGATTTTGTTTGACTTCCAACTTAAAATTAACCAATTATTGTAAATTTATATGGTTATCAGAGGTATCGCTTCATGTAACATTCCTAACTGAATCAACCATGTAAGAAAACCATTTTAACCTCAGTGGTGTTGTGGTTAGCGTTGCTGACTATGAATCCATCAACCCCGGGTTCAAGACCCAGTGATGGCAGCAGTGATGAGTTCAAGTATGAAAATGATGACATTTAGTAATCAGGATTATTTATGTAGAAATTATTGTACATTATGCAGCATTCCTTGTTTCTACTTTTAAATAGGTATATATTTTCATTTGATTCTCAGTGTTCATTGGAGCATATCAGGCCTGCCCTTTGTTTGTGAAAATTGATTGTTTTTGACATTTTGGAGTGTGCTTTATTTGTAATAAGATAATACCTACAGCTATGGGTAAGCCAAAAGCATCATGAGATGACATTGTCCATATTCTTGCTTTAGAAAATGAAGGATTGTCATATACAGAAATTGGAGAATGATAGGCTGCCATAATAATAGAAGTTAATAGAAGTCTTGAAAAAAGTGTGGGTAACAGATATCACTGCTGAGTACTGCAGAAAACTTGTTTACTCGGTGCCTACACATGTAAATGCAATAATGTTAGAATGTTTCAAACCAACAAAGACCCTAGGATCCACTCATGGCTGGTCTACCTAACTGTGTTCGTAATTGTGAATTGCGCATGCCCTCCATGGTGGTGGAGGGGACCTGCAATTTTACTACCTTAAACTATACCCAATCTATCAACATATGCGTCTAATCAATTTTTAAACATGTTTATAGATGTGCTACTAATTACTTCTACCACCAAACTACTCCAGCTATTTACTATTCTATGTGTAAAAAAGTTTTTGGCAACTGCTGTCTCAAACCTTCTACTTGTCAACTTACACCCATTATTTCTAGTCCTATTATATCGAGATATTTCAAAAAGCTATCTCTATCTACGTTATCAAACCCATTCATAATTTTGAAAACCTGGATTAGATCACCCCTTAGCCGCCTCGTCTCGAGTGTAGTCAATTTTAACTCCTTAAGCCTATCCTCATACGACTTTGACCTAGCAACAGAATCATCTTAGTTGCTCGTCTTTGAACTCTTTCGATTTTGTCTATATCTTTTTGCATATGTGGACTCCAAAATTGGATTGCATACTCCAAATGGGGTCTAACTAATGATTTATAAAGAGGAACTACTGTATAATATCGCGCAATTTGTACTAAAAATTCTGAGCTATAAAAACTAACACTTTGTTCACTTTATTGACTACTGCTGTACTTTGTTTCGCTACTTTTAAATCACCAGTGACTATAACTCCTAAATCTTTTTCCTGCTCTATGCTTGTTAACTCCTTCCCTGACATACTATACGCAAAATTACTGTTATGCAAACCTATATGTAAAATTTTGCACTTATCGACGTTAAATCTCATTTCCCATGTGACTGACCAATCAACAATTTTATTCAGATCTTCCTGGATTTCACCTCTATCTTCATCATTAATCGCCCTACCACCCAGCTTCGTGTCATCCGCAAACTTTGAAATTGTACTGACTAGGCCAATATCTAAATCATTAATATATATAAGAAAAAGCAAGGGGCCCAATACAGAACCCTGAGGAACGCCACTCGCTACATTAGCCCAACACAACTCCGCTCCATCAACAACCACCCTCTGTTTCCTACCTTGCAACCACTCTTCTATCCAATTTATTACTACACCCCTGATTCCATGAACCTTAGTTTTTTCAATGAGTCTTTTGTGCGGTACAGTGTCAAATGCTTTTTGAAAATCTAAATATACTACATCAACCGCCCGATGACTATCGTAAATGTTAACCACGCTTTGAAAAAATTCTAAAAGATTAGTTAAGCAAGATTTGTTTCACCTAAAACTGTGCTGTGTATTTCTAACTAAGTTATGCAATTCTAAGTGTTCGACTATATGATTCCTAATTATTGATTCCAATAGCTTACCTACAACAGACACTAAACTGAGTGACCTATAATTTGCAACCGCACCTTTATCACCTTTCTTAAAGATAGGTGTCACATTTACTAACTTGAAATTATCTAGTACGCACCCCTCAGAAATAGACGCATTAAAAATCGTTGTTAGTGGCACAACAATGCTACCTTTTAATTCTTTTAGTTGTATGGGATATATGGAATCCAGCCCCGGTGATTTACGCATTTTCATTTTATCAATATAACGTATTACCTCCCCTTCACTAACCACAATATTATCCAAAATATTACCATTATCAAAAGGTATTATGTCTATGACTGTAGGGATATTCATTACATCTTCTATAGTAAAAACTGACATAAAAAATTTGTTCAGCAAGGTAGCCATTTCCTTGTTTTCAGAAACTAGATCACCGTTAACATTTTTCAATGGTCCCAAGACAGTTTTTACTGGATTTCTATTGTTGACATATTGAAATAATCGCTTGGGGTTTTCTTTACCACCACAAGCTATGGAGATTTCAAATTCACGCTTGGACTTTTTTATTACATTTTTCACTTCACGCCTTAGAGATATGTAGTTGTTTCATAACCACAAATTGTCTTTCTCACACTTATGTAGCCTATAAGCCCTGTCTCTACTCTTTATAATGTCTCCTACTCTAGAAGTAAACCACAAGGGCTTGTTGTTTACTTTCGCATGCTTAATTTTGTAAGGTACACATTCCTCATTTATAGTCCTAAATACTGTTTCGAACGATTCCCACATTAGTTTTGCGTTGGAGTTCCCATTACATTTTCCCAATTGACACGTGACAATTTATTTTGAAATTTACTAAAGTCTGCATGCTGGAAGTTAGGAATTTTAGTCGAGTTAGCTGGTTTCGAGTGACTTACCGAGAGGACAAACTCTACCATATTGTGATCGCTATTGCTTAACGGTTCTATTACTTGAAGATCAGTAATTAGCCTATCATCCATAGTTATTACTAAATCTAAAATACCAGTTGTCCAACCTTGTAGGTTCCCCAACCTTTTGAATAAGAAAGCTATCCTCGAGAAAATTAACTAAACTATTACCTTCCGCATCTCCCTGCATTGTATCGTAATTCACATTGGTGCAATTAAAATCTCCCATAACTAAAGCCTGCTCACTACCGATTATTCTCTTTAGTTCACGATATAACACTTCATCCGTATCAGCTGTTTGATTAGGGTGCCTATATATAACCGCAACAAGAAGTTTGAAATCATTCAATTTAAGTTCTGCTATAGTCAAATCTATCAGTTCCGGAATTGTGTGCTTTACTTCTATAACATTCACAATATTATCTTTGATATACAACATAACACCACCTCCTCGCCTACCTATTCTGTTTTTAAAAAAAGTCTATAACCTTTAATTTGATACTCCCCTACAAAGTCACGAGTTTCAGTGCTAAGCCATGATTCATTTATCGCAATTATATCAGTATTTACAAGCAATTAAAGAAAAAAATTTGTTTATTTTATTTCGTAAGCTACGAGCATTTAAGGATAGAACCTTCAAATTGTTTGTAATTGCGACACCTTTGTGAGTGCAGGGGAGATTTGTGGAATTTACGCTGGGACCATTCGAGTTATGGCAGCCTGAAAAGAAGAGACAGTATTATGAAATAGTCTTCTTAAAAGCGCAGCTCCATCATTGAAGGGTAAATCCAGGATAAATAGACAGGTAGAAGTGCTGATATAACACTTAATACATCTTCAGTATTCACGAAACTTGGTCTGAGGGTGTTTTTTAGTGAAAAAAAAAATGAATTCCCAAATTTTTTTGAAAATCTGTCAAATAGGTCAAAATTTAGGGTTATGTCAAATTTTGGCCAAATTGTGACCTAAGAATCTTTTAAATCCCCATATCTCGGCTTCTAATTGTCGTAGCTTAATAAACCATATATGGATGGAAACAGAATGAGCTCTAGTTTCCAAAAATGGTACTTTCATTATGATAATTTAATAAGAAAAAAATACTTAATTTTGAAAAACAAAAAAATTCAGGACTTGATCTTGAAGGGATCAATTTTTTAAAAAAATTTATTTTAGAAAAAATGTTGCCTGAGCAAAGATCTACCATAATCAGCAATAAAAAGTTAGCTTACAGGCCATTATATAGCTTAAAACTTAATTTTATTAATGCTGGCTTTCTTAATTTTTTCAGAATTTCATCATCAAAAATTTATTTAATGCAACTAAACACATTAAATAGTAAGATGATAATATAATAAGGATATACTTAGCATTTGTAATTATTAATTAATTTAAATATGTATCTACTCTCTACATACATGCTAAGTGCTAACTTCATACATTATGCTAATTTGTTTTAAGTTTTCTTGAAAAATTTTCTAAATCTTGAGCTGGAAAGATATACTGTATCCTTGTTCTGCCTCTTAAACAGCTTGACTCAACTGTTCCAAATATGTTCTCAGGGGAAACTGGGCAAATATCATCTTCTGCAGGAAAAACATACGAGGGCGCTATTCCTGAAGGATAAAGAAATTTAATCAAATAATCGTCATATTCTGCATCATACTACTCAACCAGTCCTAACCACAATTCTTTTTCCTACACACAACTGACAAAAGAGCCTACTTCTATTTCTTTATTGCTTAACTCTCCTTCGATATCACCAGCTTCTCCATCATGATCTACTTCTTCTCCACTAACAATTTTTCTTATTTCTTCTGACTGAAAACTATTAGATAACGAATATACTTTTAAAGTGTTTGTGACAAAGGGATAAATCTATGTAATTTTGGGGTACCTTTAATTGGGATAATCGATAAATTGAGATGCTCTTGTAGGGAATTTTCTATTTCTGTAATTTCATTTTTGGATACATAAAAAAAAATTATTGTGGAATCTAAATTAGTTGAGCAAAATTCAAAAAAGTTTTTGGGAGTTAAAATTTGATTATCAATCAATCATTGTAAACTGGCTTTTACTACTGATCTTTTCACAGTGCCACCTATTCAGTGCAACGTAGCAAAAAAAAAGCCACTCTCCGTTTATTCAAAAATCGGCTTTGTGGTGGCATAAATTCAAAAAGTTTAATTTATTTTTATACTGGGATGCACAGCCATCAGTAAAGTAGTGAATTTTTGATAAAGTTGGATGCTGCTCACGAATACTAGGTATAAGTTTTTTTAGAAAGGAATATACTAGCATTGTACTGTGCTTACGACAATCAGAAATAAAACAATAACTTTGATGACAAATTTTTTCACCAAGTTTATAATTTAATATACAAAAGGATGCAAGGTACACTGGGAAGTTTCCCAGTGAAACCCTTGTGCGGCATCCTGAACAATAAAAGAAAAGTTTTCTGCGAAGTCCCCTACAAGAATGCCTTCATTTTCTTTCATATTTTCTTTTCACTCTTTTAAAGTAATTGGATTGGCTTTTGTTTGTGAAATGATGCCTAGTTAGTTTTGTAATATTTTTACTCAATGATTCCACAAAATCTTGTGGAGATTCAACTTTGTCTTTAATGATGCAGCTGTCCACACTCTCCCCCTGTTTAGAAGTTATTTCTTCCACATTAAACATAAAATCTAAAGTTTCTAAATATCGTTTAACACCTCCCTCACAGGGGCATTTTTTACATTTGTGCATCATACAGTCTTCATCTTATCTTCTATGTTACAGACCAATAAGGCCATCAGCCTTTTGTAGTCTAAATTGAAAATGGATATAAAGATATAATTTGTAATTTAATCTTACGATCAGTTGAAGAAATAAATTTGTCTTTAAGCTCTTGCATGACATTTTCATACCTAAAATTATAAAAAAAAAAGAAATGAGTAAAAATCTACATTAAGTTAGTAAATTAAGTATTAAATTTTATTGTTAGTAAATTAAGTATTAAATTTTATTTTATTCTCAAAAAAATCTATTGTTTCATTATGTATTGTACATATAAATAACAATAGCTACATGTTTTTAGTGTATAATAAACTTTTTGCCTTTTTAAATCATCATCCCAATGACCCTTTTTGGACAGGCCAGCAACAGCGTCTTCCTGGAGAGAAGTCCCGTAGGCAGTTTCTATACTTCTAACTTTTCCTGATGTTAGCCAAAATTTTGAAGTGACCTTTTTTTTGTTTTTGCTGTGATGTTAATCCAGCTGTAAAGAATTACATAAAATTACAATTGAGATACAAGTATTATTAAATTATATATGTATATGTAATGTATGTTAGTTGTCTAACTGAGACTTCGTTTATTAATTAGATAAAAATTAAATATGTTTATTAAAAGATTTCATTAATTATATAAAAAATAAATATATGGTTATTTAAAGATATTTACCTGTTTTTATGGGGCTCTCATCTAAATATGGTAATATTTTATCGCTAAGTATATCCTTATTATGTTGTGGATCTTCCAAAAAAATTTCCTCAACAGGTGGAGCCGTAGAAATATTTGTAGATGAGCTACTACTGCACTTAAAGGATTCTTCATTTGCTGGTAAATGACACAGTTCTTGTAACGGTACAGCATCTTCTGCTGGTGCTGGTACAGATTCCAGTATCTCAGGTTGACTTCTTACTAAGGTGTAGCAATTGCTATACAATAGCTGATCCTTTTGAAGAACTCCAGAGCTTACAGAAGCCATAAGTTCTGTAACTTCTTTAATATTATTGAAAATTCTTTTTTTGTTTTTTAAAGGATCACAATAATATAATTTCTTATTTTTTGGCATTTTTTAAAGTTATTTAGGTACATCTGTATCTTTCAATATATAGTTATTAAAATCTGAAAATAAAAAATGAAGAAAGCCAGTATTATTAAAATTAAGTTTTAAGCTATATAATGGCCTATAAGCTAACTTTTTATTGCTGATTATGGTAGATCTTTGCTCAGGCAACATTTTTTCCTCAATAAAAATTTTTTTTAAATTTATCCCTTCAATGTCAAATCCTGAAATTTTTTTTGTTTTTTCAAAATTAAGTGTTTTTTATTAAATTATCCAAATGAAAGTACCATTCTTGGAAACTAAAGCTCATTCCACTTCCATCCATATAAAGTTTATTAGGCTACGACAATTAGAAGCCAAGATATAGGGATTTAAAAAATTCTTGGGTCACAATTTGGCCAAAATTTGACCTGACCCTAAATTTTGACCTACCATATTCGACCAATTTTTTTAAAAATTTAGGAATGTTTTTTTCACTAAAAAATGGACCAAGTTTTATGCAAATTGAAGAAATGATTGTGTTGTTTATCTGTCTATTTAACCTGGATTTACCCTAAGATGAAGTCCAACTCCAAGGAACAAGTCCCTCCTGCCGTAGAAACTGCTCCAAAAATTTGCAAAATGCACTCCTTCCTATTGGCAAAGAGACTTTAGGTTACTGTTGATATAGGTCTCCTTGCTGTAGAAATCCTACGTTGGATAATTCAAGGAAGTATACCTGTTAAAACAATCTTCTTAGTTTTTTCCTTTTGTCACTCTAGTATGTCCCTGTACGTAGCCAGCAGTTCTCCCAATCTAGAATTTAAAACGTTATTAGTACCAACATAAATAACATACATTGTGTCCTCAGAGGTACCATCTGTAAAATGGTCAACACTATTAGTTATATCCTCCACCCTTGCACCAGGGTAGCAGTAACAGTGCCTATGATGAGGATTTCTCCCACAGAATTCCTCGAGCTGCCCTCGAACAATGGAATCGCCAACGAGTCATATTTCCAGTTCATCAGCATCTTCGAAACCTAAAACGGAAAACTTATTGGTTGTTATTACTGGTAGACAAGTCTTAGGTTTCCTCAATGGGGCTCCATTACGCACTCGAAAAGGGTTGGAACTAGGGAAGAGAGAGGGCTATTAGTACTATTTATATTATTAGTAGAAACTGAGGCAGGAGGGTGTAACTGGAGTCTCAAGGATTCTAATTTTGCCATCAGGAGCATCACGCTTTCTTCAAGCCTCACTCTGGCCTCCCATTCATGTTCTAACTCATTCTCAGGACTTCCATGCTTGAGCACCACCTGCAAACTAACTGTTCATTATTATTATTAGCCATTGTAAATGCGTAAGCAGCAAATTTCCCTTCACAGTGACTGCAAGTACTTGACAGGGGTGCCATGCTCTTACTTAGTTAAAAAAACAAAAAAATTAGCATTTGGAAATTAATAAATTACAACATAGGTCTACCGCGTGCTTATTGTGCCATCAACTGCACAAACCCGCAAAAATGTTTCGGAAACACAGAAACAGGTTCTTGTAACACCAATTTATACTAAATGAATATATAATTAAGCTACCAATGAAAGATCTGTGAAAGAAAAAGTATTAATAAAACTTATCTCCGCTATTCAACCGACTGTTTTCTTTCTGTTTTTCCTTTTCCCACAAGGGTGACCACACCCTACTTGATCCCCCCGAAGGAAGGGAAAATGAACCTTATGAAACACATTTTCTGTTAGATTTGAAAAACAAAAAAGGCAAACCAAGGGAATTTCACCTTATGAAACCTCATTTAGTAATAGATTCAGGAAAGAAAGAAGGCAAGCCACATGCACTACCTTGGTTTAATCAAATAATATAGTAGTGAATAAAGTCAATAAATTAAATATATTCGTTAATGAATGATTAGTAACACAAGTAATTTAGTTAAGAATGCACCAAACACTAGTTTTTTTTAAAGACACTTCAACGAAAACCACTTATTTAATTGGTAACACTGGACACTCAATAAAACACATCTGTTGAATAATAAAGGCTAAGGCTGAGTGTGAAATGACTAAATATTAAAATAAAAAATTATTCACCATGTGTTTTTTTTCCCTTCTCAATAAATAACAAAATATTTTTACTGAAATTGGTAATTGCGCGATTTCATTCATAGCCACTGTAATATCAATATACCCTGCTTTTCAAATTCAAAGCATCTTCAAAATATAAGACTTAAGTTGTTAAAAATTAACAAAAATATTCAAACCATATAATTTCTGTTTCTTTATGTGGTAGTGACATATTAATGTAGCATGGACTATAAATCTGAAACCTCATTTATAGCTTTTATACAACTTTTGAGGTATTTCTGAGTATACCTAGACTGCACACTATCAACCTTTTTCAGGCTAGCCTATTGTGAAAAAGGGATACTGCAAAATAAGTAATGATTAAATAGATTTCATACACAACTCTCTCCCAACTTTTTCACACAGAGAAGCTAGACAATAATATAGAGTGCCCCTCACTACTGTGGTGGAGAATAACTACAAGAACTACAGATAAGTATCATAATGCTTACTTTGGGCAAAGATGTACTCAAGCAAAACAACACATGTTTACCTTAACATTAAGTTCATTATCAGTGAAATCTGTTTCTTCTCTACCAGAAAAAATCTATCATCCATTCATCTTTGATCCAATCACCCTGAATCTGGGTTCCTTTTCATCACATTCAATACATATTTCCTATATAATCTATTGAAGCTTTAAAAATGAGTTCATCAGTTTAATGTTTTGATAAATGTATTAAAAAATAAAATACCAAACCTTACTGAACAATCTCTATCCATCAAAAGAATCAAATGAACTTCAAAATGGTCATATTTTCTTTTTCTTGTGGCACAAGTGGCAAACCCACTTAAACTAAATAAGAAAAACAATTTTTTATAACTATTTCTTACCTCCCATTCATCACAGATATTTCCATGGCCAATTGTATCTGCTTTGCAATAATTTGCTTCATAGGAATCAACTTCTTCTTTAATATAAACTTCTTCTTTAATATAAACTTCTTCTTTAATGTTCAAATAAGTTTCTTTCAGACCACATTCACTTTCATCTTTTTGCATTTTAAAACTCTCAACATCAAATGAGTGATGGAAAAAATTTCCTTAATGAGTCTCTTTAGTTAACAGTTCATTATACTAATGGACATGAAATATTCTGAAAATAATAACACACTCCCTATATAGATGCATGTCATTGTAATCTTTGGGGCCTTGGCCTATACTGTTAAAATCATGATAGATTTTACAGAGAACAAAATTTTCAAATTAGAAAGCTCTTAATTTGCTTTTATAGTTTCTTTCAAAAGTAGTACTGTATACTTGAACTAATTTAAGAAAGGTTTTAACGCATGAAGACAAAGTTCTGCGCAAAGCTAACAACACCAAATCTATTATAAAAATAAAAATGGGATTTACAACATTAAAGACAGAAAAAGAGGCTATTTCATGTTGAAACCAATAAACCTAATCTACATAGGTATATAGTTTATTCTTTAAAGCTAACCTGGGTGCTGTCAGTGATGAGAGCATGGTGAAATATTTCATCAGGATATATCAACCATGGAAAAGCAGCACCAAGGAAGATATAGCCCCAGTATGTTGCCTGATTACTGTTGGACACTTATAAGAGAACCCCCTAGTACTAGTTATAAGCAAAAATCACCTACAAAAACATTTTAGGTAAGGTACCTACTCTTTTTTTTGTACAATTAAATATACCAAAAAAAGTAAGAAAATCTGTACATTTTCATTTCCTTCAAAATTGGTTCGTGATAGAAAAACTGTTTTCAAATTTGCAATCAGTGTAAGAAAGTACAATGGAATCATATAAATTCATTCAAAGGAGGAAAAACAGTTCTATTTCATTGTTCAGTGTTATTAAATTACCTTCTTCACCTCTTCACAAAGTCCAAATAATTGTTATTTTCCACATAAAGATGATATTTGCTGGATAAGAAAGAAGGGTATAATTTATGACGTCAAGTCCAAATATCCAGCCAGCCATTAAAATTGTTCATGCAGAAGGAACCCCCCTCCCCCCCCCCCCCCCAAAAGAAAAAAACCCAAAATCAAGGCCCAAGATTTTGGAGATACCTGGACACTGCATTTGAAAGATTGGAGGTCATAGACGGAAGGAAAGATGGATTGAGAAAGATTGTTCCAGAGTTCACCAGTTGAGTAGATGAAAGATTCAAAATACCAATTAACCCTTGCATTAGACAGCTGGACAGAAAAGGGATGAGAATGTGTTGAAAGTCTGGTACTGCATGCTCTCCTTAAAGGAAGAGGCATGCAGTTAGACAGTTCAGAAGAGCAGTGTCCATTATAATAGTAAAGAGAGAGTGAAGCAACACTGCAGTGAAGAGAGAGGGATTGAAGACAGTCAGTAAGAGGTGGGGAATTGATGAGATGAAAAGCCTTTGATTTCACCCAGTCAAGTAGGGCTGTGTGGGTTGAGCCACCCTACACACGAGAAGCATACTCCATACAGGGGCAGAGAAGACCCTTATACAGAGACAGCAACTGAGTGGGGTTAAAGAAACTGCAGAGACAGTACAGCACACCAAACCTCTTAGAAGCTGTTTTGGAAAGACACTACTGTATATGTGATCTTTCCAGGAGAGATCATGAGAAAAGGAAACACAAAAAATGTAAAGAGAAGAGGAAGGATTGAGTTGTCTATTGTTGAAGGTAAGGGAATAGTTGTGTGGAAGATTGTGACAAATAGGCAGATGGAAGAATTGAGTTTTTGAGGCATTGAAAGCCACAATGTTTTCTCTGCCCCAATCACTCCTTGCTTGAAGCACATAGTACAGTAAATACTTGATAAGTTGGACTATATAGGGCTCTAGCCAGTCCAACTCATTAAAAAGTCTGACTCATCACAAATTACCTTAATTACCCCTAAAGAGGCATAAATACTCTCTAACCATTTAAGTTAGATTAGTGAAAGTCAAATACAATGTTCAAAATAAACATTAAAAAACAATAAAACTGTTTCACTTACCTCCTCTCATAAAAATTAGCCTAAAAATTATCCCACTAATCTATGAACTGAACCACTTCAATACAGAACATCCTAACTTTATCATTTAAGGCTAAAATTTGGCAGACCTCAGTTTTAGGGGCCCCCATCTATTGCATATTTTTTTGGTGCTTTGTTTGAATATGACCTTTGTTTCAGTTGCAAAAGAAAAACATATATTCTATAGCCAATCAGCACATTTGTTTCTTGATAATTAGTCGGATGCGCATCAATTGTTGCTTTGTTTGTCATGGCATGTGATGGCTACAATCTCTCATTCATTCAAACAGTTCAGATGTTAGTTTAGTTATAGTGTGCTTATTACTGTTTTTTTTTGTGTTTGACCTTAGTTTTAGGGGCCCCATCTATTGCATTAATAAGAATTTAAAAATCAAACAATGTAAAATTTATTTCAATTACTATATTTAAAAGTTATATTTATTTTTCTTATTAATGCAATAGATAGGTGGCCCCTAAAACTAAGGTCTACCTAAAATTCTACTTGTAAACTCCATGCTTACCACAATCCTTGGTAAAATCCCCAACACAACACTACATAACACTTGCTCTGCCAATTTTTTAAAAGTTTCTATCAATTCCCTATACCTCTGTTTAACTTAAATCATCCATCTTTATCCTTGCTTATTAAATCATTTAGAACTACATGAATTATATTACCTCAGTTTTCAGGCAACTTCTTCACTACAATACCTCATTAACTTTAGAAATATTACCACCTGGAATACATATTCTTCTATGGGTTTTCCTTCCCTTATTGCAAAATTCATTGTCCTGATTCCTAATAATTAAGTGTCCCAACCATGGTAAATTCACACTGTACTGCTTCATCTAAATTTTCTCATATCTGAAACCTGTTACTAGTTACTACATGATTACTATTCTTTCTAATCGTATTTCTTGACTGACCTTTGACTTTGTTGCCATTCATCAGGCCTAACTTTATTTGGACCTGCATCCTTATTACATTACATTTCATTTGGAAAAAATGAAGCCACTCAGGCCTATCAAGTTAATCAAGGTCATGAGCTTCATTTTTTAATAATAATAAAATCTTGTAAGATGTCAAACTCAAGTCAACTAATTAATATACAACTATTTTCTTCCACCATAGTAGCCTATATAACTGAAGCAAAGAATATACACTATATACAATCTACAAACTATCTCTTTCATTCATGAAAGTGTTTAAATTTTTCTTAAAATTATCTGAGCTACTGCTGACCACATCATATGGCAAGTCATTCCAAAAATCTACTACTCTGAGTGAAAAAGTATTTTTGTAGATCAAGTCTACAAGTCTGTTTTCTAATTTTCTTATTATGCCCACAAGCTATCCCATCAGTATTTAGTGAGAAAAGGTTATACATCTAAATTGTCCAAACCTGAAAACATTTTGAACACCTGTATCATATCTCCCCTCATACAATGTCTTTCAAAACTAAACATACTTAATTCCTTTAATCTATCCCTGTATTCCAATCTTCTTAGGTTAGGGATAAGCTTGGTTGTCCAACATTGCACACCTTCAAGCATATCAATATCATACTCACAGACAACATTCTGGAAGAGGCTTAATCAGCCTGCGGCTCCAGCTCAAAATTTACACTTATACTTTGAGTTTGGCTGCGGCAGTCAAGGGGATTGTACATTATGCGTGCTTTATGATTGAATTTTAGCTCTTATGAATACCATTCTTTATCCAGATTTTTTTCAAATTTCTCTACAAACTTGAGTTAATGACATACTCAGGTAACCCATTCCAATTATCAACTATCCTATTACAGAATGAGTACTTTCTGACATTTAGGCTTGCTTTGCTCTTAAAAACCTTAGAATGCCCTCATATAGTTGGAAAATATCTTCACAGCCCTCACAGTCATATACCCCACCAGAATCTTGTATGTTTCTATCATATCCCCTCTTGCTCTTCTAAAAACTAGAGTGGTTAAATTGAATTTTTGTAGTCTCTCCTCATATGGTAGGTGTTTAATCAATGGCACTAACTTGGTAGCCCTATGCTGTACATTCTCCACAGTTTCAACATCTTGACCAAATATGGACTCCATACTTGGTTTGCATTTTCCAGATGGGGTCTCACAAGAGACATAATTCCTTAAATATCTCTCTGTTTAGATTTATGAAGGTTCTTCTAATAATACCAACAATCCTATTTGCTTTATTTACTTTTTTGGCACAATGTTCTCAGAAAGTTAGTTTATGATCCACCTCAACACATGGTAACATGGCAAAAATTTGGTAAAACTTTACAAGATACCTGCATTGCCATGAAACATGCTACAGTAATGAAACATATATTAATCGATAAAGCAGAAAAAATAGTGGAAAGTAACAGTTATGATACTTTGAAGCAATGTCATTTTTAGCAACATTTAGTGACAGTTTGAGATATATCTAGCGACATCTGCCAATATTTTTAGCAATTATTGGTATATCTAGCAACATTTGGCAACCCCTTAGTTGCCACATTATTCAATTACTCCATTAGGTCAGATCTGGTCAGTTTATCTTTTGTTGTTGAGGTGTAAAGATGGATTATTGTGACATGTCAGTTACTGTGTTTTTTGATAAGTTTCATTCTAAGGATAAGGAGCTATTTAAATTTTGTGTTCAACATAACTTACTATTGAGCGAATGCTACATTAATGAAACATATATTACTCGATAGAGCAGAAAAAATGGTGCAAGCAGCTATGTATCATTTTGGAAATATTAGAAAATAACAAAGTTATGACACTATGAAGATGTTACTAGGCCTATCATAGCTTACACCATTTGAATCTTTTCCATTTCATGTACTGTTTCCAATTTTGTTGAAAATAAGATATTTAATGTAGGTTAACTGAATGCCCAGTTAGGTCAACTGTACACCCTTGATGATTGGTTGTCGTGATATTTTCGTTAGTTTTAACAAAAATATCATAACTTAACCTAACCAATCATCAAGGGCGTACAGTTAGCCTAAATGGGCATTCAGTTGACCTACATTAAATATCTTATTTTCAACAAAATTGGAAACAGTACATGAAATGGAAAAGATTCAAATGGTGTAAGCTATGATAGGCCTAGTAACATCTTCATAGTATCATAACTTTGTCATTTTCTAATATTTTCAAAATGATACATAGCTGCTTGCACCATTTTCTCTGCTCTATCGATTGATATATGTTTCGTTACTGTAGCATGTTTCATGGCAATGCAGGTATCTTGTGAAGTTTTACCAAACACTTTTATAGTGGGCACACAAGGGGCCCTTTGGCCCATCTGGGTGGCTCCACTGTTAATATAAAGAAACCACAAATACAGTTACATGCAAAATTAAGATACAATTGATCTCTGCAAATTGCAGATTGTCACACATCTACTAGCTGTACATTAACTTTAAATCTTTGGATCCTGTGGATCATTCTTCAATACCAAATGAAAATGTTTTAATAGAATTAACAAATAGATTTCATTCATTTTCTATAAATGATGAAGAAAATAATCAATATTGGGAAACTCAATTCAATAGTAGTAAAAGTTTCAAGTTAAACCCAAGCAATGTAGGAAAAGTTTCTGTAATTGGAGATTCCCAAGTCAGAGGCCTAGGAACTATGTTACCAAAAGGAAGCATAGTCTGTTGCTATCCTGGTGCAACCATTGATAGGGTAAAGTAAAAAATCAGTGAAAAAACTTCGGGTGCTGGTTTAGTTTCTCCAAAAAATGTACAGTAGTTATTCACGCTGGAGGTAATGATGTAATGCTTTAGCCATCAGATGAAATCTTAAAAAGCTATAATGAAATCTTGGTAAAATTAAAAGAATGTAGGCATGTCATTTATTACAGGTATTATTCCAAGGACTAAGGTGAGGGGACCAAGCTTGAATGCAGTATTCTAAGTCAGGCCTAAAATAAGGGATAATATTCATTTTAACACCATCTGACAATCAAAAGCAGATCGAGGGAAGAAAAAAAAATTGTGGAGATGGAGGAGTCTCATTTCAGTGATAGCAAGTATATTATTATTATTAGTTTGTTTTCTATGCAGCCAACCACAAAGGGTCATTCGCACAATAGCAAGTATAATCATGGGAGGCGTGTTGAAGGGCTTTCGGTTTTTGGAGGTACTGAGCGTGATTCCACGGAGAAATTCATTATACCAGTTCCTAACAGAACAGCTGAAACATTACTTCCTCTGATTCAACGCTATATTTGCCCAGGTTCAATTATTATCAGTGACTGTTAGCGTGCGTATAGTACACAAAGCTGGGCACTTGCGGTTTTTTTTGCAGTACTGCGGTACTGCGGTACTACCGTGTTTGTCGGTACCGCGGAAAGTACCACGGGAAATTTGAATGCGGTAGCGGTACTGCTGTACTTTCAGCGATCCTTTGCGGTACTGCGTTATGCGGTACCAGTTTGGTAGTGCAGTAGTACCGCAGTACCGCAGTACCGCAAAAAAAACCGCAAGTGCCCAGCTTTGATAGTACATAAGTAATCTTGGTTACATTCACAAAACTATCAACCATAGTGAACATTTTGTGGATCCAGTGGATCGTACTATACACACACAAAATATTGAGAACTTGTGGCAAGACATAAAATTGTGGGTACTTCGTGCAGGCAATAAAAGGTACCATTACAGAAAATATTTTGCACAGTACCTCTTTCTTGCTGAATACAACGAAGAAACACGAGACTACATCACTTCCTCATTGCCACTGCAAGACTGTACCCAGGACCCAGGGGCATACCTAAAGTATTTGGCACCTCGGGTGGATCCTTCCTCTGGCACCCCCCATAAATAATTTTAAAATTTAAAAATTTAAATACACAGGAAAATATATTATGTTTGCAAGTAGATTTTTAAACAGTACAGTACTGTCATAAGCAAATTGGAAACAAGAAAAATGCAGCACATTAAAAATTCAGTGACACAGGTAATGCTGCATTTTATTTTATACAAAAAACACAGGGAATCCAATCTCAACGCTCAGCCTATTCTTCAAAGGTAAATAGAGAGGATTCACAGTCTCTGCTTTCGAGCCTTAATTTCTGCAAATTGATCAATGATGACCTCATCAAAATTCACCTTCTTTGCATATTCCTGTTCAATTGAAAGTAAAGCCAGATTTGTCAATCTTGTCTGACTCATGGTCGAGTTAAAGAAATTTTTTATCAATTTTAATTAGGAAAAACTTCTTTCACATGAAGCAATAGACACACAGACAGTCAAAAAGAATCTCAAACACAGTGACAAGCTTGGCAAAGATTCACAAAAATCCCATTTCACAATAAACTCCAGAAACTGCAATGTTGTCCATTTCTTTGCCTCTTCAATGCTGATTTTGGCAGCTTCCAAATTCCTCTGAAGTCATCCAATTTCCACACTCATATCTTCATCAGAGAATTCATCGAAAATCTGAGTCAAATTTGGAATATACTTCTGAAGTTGTTCTTCTGTTGCAACAACCAAAGTGTTTGGCTGAATAACAGCCAAGATTGACAGAATTTGATCCATTGCCTTAGAACAAATCTCCAATTCTTGATGAAAGTGATCACGACATTCAAACATAGCCCTTTTTACTTCCTCTGGCAATGTGAGACCAGCATCCTTTGCCATCTCTCCTGGTATCCTTTTTCAGAGCTTTACTCTCCCTCTTCTCTCCATAGAAATGTCTATTTCCTCACACTTTGTAGTTGCATAATGAATGGCCTTCTCCACAATTTCATTGCAGTGATCTTCAAGAAACAGTTTTAGAGCTTGGAGCTTCACAATGCACTTTTCAAGGCTGATTCCAACTATTTGCAAATACTTTTGAGAGATTTATTTCTTCCAGGACTTCACACCAGAAAGAAAGGTAACTCAAAAAAGAGAAATCACATACAGCAGACAGCAAAATCTGAGCTGATCCTCTTGTGTCCACATTTTCTTTGGGATTGTACAGTACTTCAAGGGTCGAGGTCAGCTTTTCAAAATTTGCCTTCACTGGTTTCACAGCATCATAATGAGCACTCCATCTTGTCTGGGAAAGTCTTTTGACTGTCATGCCTACATTCTCCCCCTAGATAGAATAGAATGCTTAATCCTTACAAAATGTTCTTTCAAAACTGGATCATAATTTGACAGCAACTCTACCAATTCCATGATGTTTCCTTTGTTTGCTGATGACATGTCATCTTTGTGACCACAAAAAAGGCACAGTCATCAGCATACATGGAATAACTAACACTGTCATTGATTCCTTCAAATAAATCATTAATCATCAAGGAAAATAGCGTTAGACTTACGATACTTCCCTGTGGGCAGGGTTAGCACCCAAAAACCCAACCCAAAACTCACTGGAATTTTCAGTAGGCTTTTGTTTTTGTTCCGAGATGTTTATTTTAAAATAATTGAAATTTTTCTGATTGCTACACTGTTCAATTGTAGCTAATTAGAATGCTTCAAATGGCATGTTGATTATTTCAAGGAAGCTGATTTATAAAACGATTCTTAAATTATGCAATGTGTAAATAAAGATTATGAAAAATTGAAGTTTTATTGCCCTTTTAAATGGTGTCCAGACTACAGACACAAATAAAGTACAGTAAAACTAGTGAATGCTAAATAAAGGTGTGTGTGTGTGTGTGTGTGTGTGTGTATATTATTCACAAGTATTACTTGATCTTAAATGCTTATGAATTCTTATGAATTATGAATGAATAGCCTGGTCTTAAATTTTAGACCCATTTAATAAATTCTTTATTCTCTTCTCTACAACTACAAATGGAATATTTGCTGAAAATAAAAATCTGGCCATTTGCAAAATGATCTACAGTTGTTCTAACCACATATGGCATTATCTGACTTTGCATTTTCTTGGCTGGAGTAGAATGAAAAAATGGTATGGAAGATTCAGAAGTGGTTGAAGTGAATGAAGTCTCACTACTGTGAATCGTAGTGTCATCATGAACCAGGCTTTCATATGATTTGCTTGAAGAGGGTCTACTCTCAAAATTGCCATGTCTATGTGTAGGAGGAGGAGTTGCTGATGTAGCTGTATTTGTAAGCTCATCTGCTTCATCATCACAAGCCTGTACCCATTTTTTATTGCATCAATTTAAGTGATGTTTCACTCATTCTATTTTTTTTCAAAAATACACATCTGCAGTATTTGCACCAAACTCTATTTGGTTGGTCACTCAACATTTTTAATTCATCCTATTTAGCAGCTTTAAGTCTGCCACCAGTATGTGCAGGTCTAACTTTAGGCATTATTAAATAGATATTAATTAACTAAAACTGATCTCTGAAAGAAAGATGTTCAAAAATAAGAATGTTTACTGTCTAGGCCTGTAAACAAATTGCAATAAAAATTCAGAAAGACACACTACCATGTTGATTCAAAATAGAACAAAAGCCACACTTTATGTTAAATGAAAACACAATACATTTCAACAGCACACTGCTATCTTCTTCAGTTGAAAGTGACCTTAAAAGCATTGTTGGTAAAAAAAACTTTTGAAAAAAACAAAAACCATTGTTTTTATAAAAACAAAAAAAAAGTTTTTTGTTTTTAATATACAGCCTGTAGGCTTATATATATATATATATATTATATATTATATATATATATATATATATATATATATATATATTGAGGAAATTGAAAACTTTTAGTATTTCTCATATAATTTAAAAAAGAAAGAAATCAATAGATTAACCATAAACTAAATAAAATAAACATTTAACTTGACTTTGTGCATATAGCTAAACAAATATTAAAAAAATAAAAATCCTTTAATGTATGGTACAGTACTGAATAGAAAAATAAACAAAAGAAAAATATATTATTCTTTGGCCTTTAAGTTTATAGATATAGCCTCTAAGTTTATTTCACATTAGCTATTTGTTAAAACATTTATAAATAAATACAAGTTTAGAAGCTTTATGAACTCCTAATTTATTCCTTAATTTGGACTGTACCAGTCCAAAAGCAGAGAAGATTCTTTCAACTGCAGCATGAGATGACAGTTATGAACACTGACACATTGTTCTGCACATCTTCAGACAGTTCCCTGATAGATCTCTATCATGCAAGTGGGGTTATGTTTGGATTAATGGAAATACATGCATGCACAAAATATAAATGCAAGGTTACCTGTATTCTTTTATTTCTTCTTCATATACTTTTTTTTTTTTTTAAATGATTTAAACCAAACAACCCTGCTTAAAAGGTTAACATCTTAAAACCAAAACAAAATATATAAATTCTAAAAATCATAGCTATAACTTTAATTTAAAACCCATGAGCTTTGGGTTTTTAGTGAAAAACCCAGGTTTTTTAGTGAAAAACCCAGGTTTTTGCCAACCCTGCCTGTGGGAGACCAATTTCAACATTAAAGCTATTGGAAAATAAATCTTGGAGGATGGCCTTTTAACCAGGGTTGGTACCCAAAAACCCAACCTAAAAACCCACATCAATTTACTTCTCATAAACTTATCTTTAACTTGGCATTTTTTATAATATGGTTATGCAGTCTTATATATTAACAACTATAAACTATAATTAATGTGATAAGGCCAATATAAACTAAAATTTCCAGAAACTATTTATTTGATAGGTTTTATTAAGAACCTTATATCTAATACTGCATCTAATTTATCTATCTTCTAATTGGCTACCTATATCTAAAAATAAATCATGTTTCTTTTCAGCTTTATAATTTAAATAATTTAAGTGGTACCTAATATTGATCAGTATGTTCAGCATCTTTTGACCTTAGGTGGCGGTAGATTTGAACCAACATTTCTGCCTTTTCTTTCCCTTTGATTAATTTTATAAATTCTTTATTTTCTAAAATGTTGAAGGGTATGTTCACTGAAAAAAAGAACCTTGCAACTTGTAAATCTAATTCTTCCTTTTGGTCCACAGTCGTTCTTACCACAAATGGTATAATTGATCTTTGCCTTTTATGCTTTATTGGTGTTGAATGACAGAATGTGGATGATGATGAACCTGCACTGGTGTCACTCATTTCAAGCACATTTTCACTTATAATCTTTGGATCATCTTTGCCAGAAGCCAAAGTTGGAGGAAGTGAATCACTTTCAACTGATGCTCCAAATTCGAGTCTCGGCATACCTCTTGCCTCATTTTCAAAACATTCCACTTTTCTTTTACTGCATTTCTCTAGATGATATTTCACACACTCAATTTTTTGAGTGATACTTTCTTTGCAATAATTGCATAGTACTCTAGTAGGCTGATCACTTAATAAAGTCACCTTGTCCCATTCACTAGCTTTAGATCTTCCACCTCTATAACTGTTTGGTATCTTAAAAATTTAAATTTGAGTTAGGTCTAAATAAAGCTGAAATCTGCTGTTAAGAAATAAAGATCTAAAATTAAAATGGAGAAAATTCTAATATGTCATTATTATCTCTCATATCTGAACTTTCTGTGAAATAAAGATGTCTTTTTAATATATATTGTAGATTAGATAAATAAATTAATAAAATAATAGATATATTAGGCATTACATAATTATTGAACCTTTCTAAAAAAAATTTCAACCCATCAAAAACCCAGTTGGGTTGTTTTTTTTATGAAAAACCTAGGTTTTTGCCAACCCTGCTTTTAACCCAGATTTATAGTTTTTGAAGTAAACCATGATGCCAGACAGTATCATAAGCCTTTTCAATATCAAGGAACACAGTCAAGACATATATACTCATTTCTCAAAAAAGACTCCCTTATATCATTTTCTAATTGAACAAGGCTATCTATTGTTGAAAATCTATGCCTGAACCCATTCTGAAACTGAGACAAAACATTCTTTTCTTCTAAAAATTTCATAAGTCTAAAAGATACCATTTTCTCCATAACTTTACACAGACAACTTCTTAATGCTATAGGCCTAAAAGATGTAGGGTCAGTAGAAGGTCTACCTGGCTTATACAGAGGGATTAAAATACTCTCTCTCCAGCAATCTGAGAAGACATCTCGTAACCATAAAAAATTATAAAACCTTAGTAAAATTTCTTTATTTTGTGGGGTCATATTAGATAGAAAAGGATATACAATATTATCTCTACCAGGAGCTGTTAGTTTAGTATCCTTAAGAATTCTTTCCAGTTCATATATGGTAAATGGAGAGTTGTAAATGGTATCACTTGATTCAAAAAGAATAGGGACAAACTCAGATTCCACCATATGATAGACAAAAGGTTCAATATAAAAGCAGAGGCTACTGGTGTTTGCAAAACTGCTGCCTAAAATCTGGGCAGTGTCAATTGGATCAGCATATAAAACACCTTCAGACTTTAAAACCAACGAACCCCTAGATCCCCTATTGGCACTAAAATGCTGTATTTTATTCCAAACCTCACTCACTGTGGAATGTGATGATATAGACTGTACAAAATCCCTCCTTCAGTTCCTCTTAGATAGTCTGACAACCCTATGAGCCAATGCTTTTGCTTTCTGATAGATTACCAATGTTTCTTGTATGGGATTACTAACAAAAAGCCTAAATGCTCTCTTTTTAACTCTAAGAGCTTCAGCACAGGTATCATTCCACCAGTATTTACTATATTTAAAGTTCACTGTTGACGAAAAGCGTGGAATATATTTAGATGCACGAGCAATGAGTGAGTTTGTTATATTACAACAATTTTCATCAGCACTTCTACAAAAATCAAGTGGAGGAAGAGAGAGATTGGCTTCAAAGGTTAATAAGGAACTACCTATCTTCCATTTTGGCCTCTTAAAAACCAACTCCTCCTCAAAACTGTCAAGAATAATAGGGAAATGATCAGAGTCATATAAGTCTGGTAACACAGTCCAAGATAGTTGCTGAAATAAACCAGAAATAAGTCTGGTAACACAGTCCAAGATAGTTGCTGAAATAAACCAGAAGAGGCAACTGTTAAGTCAATGCTTGAAAAGTGTGCCCTAAATTCAGCACAATAAGTTGGGACTGGAGAGTTCAAAACAAATAAATCTAGATCAGTAAATAGTTCTGCAGTAAGTTACCCTTAATACAACTATTTTGTGAACCCCAGGAGACATGATGGCTATTGAAATCTCCCATCAGTAAGACTGGTTATGGCACTTTCAAGAGGACACTCTCAAATTCCTTTCTCATAAGATTCAGATGTGGAGGTAGATAAATGGAACAGACAGTAAAAGACACTGACCTAAGGTGAATTCTGGCTGTCACAATCTCAAAATCTGAACAAATTTCAACAGGAGAAAAAGGGATGGAGTTGTGTTGCCCTAGAAGGACACCACCACCCTGCCTAGTCCTATCTTTTCGAATGCAAGTATATCCCTTCAATCCAATAGTAGCATTGTGACAAAGGTAAGTTTCTTGCAAAGCAAGGATAGTAGGTTTGTGATCACTAGAGTTAGGATTGATAGGCACTAAAAAATCAATAATAGGTAGGCAAAAAGGCACTAAAGCAGCCCTAAAAAAGTCGCTTAAATAGGCACTAAAAGCTAAAAAAGGCACTTAATAGGCATTTCTATTTTCCCACTTTTCTCTTATTATTGTTGACTTACAGTAAACCCATTTGCAGTTCTGATGAATATCAGGATTTTTATTGTAAAAAATAAACTAAACATCTCAAAAACCATCAAACATTTTATTTGCATCAAAGTAAAATCCAAACATTTAAACTATCTTCTTACAAAAACTCAACTAAACTATAAATTGAAATGGCAATTGATGATTAAAAATTTTTCAAGGTTCTGTGGCGTAAATTGACATCGCCTGTCACTCAATACATTTTTATATCGAGAAAATGACCTTTCGACATCACAAGACGTAATTGGTGCGAACTTCAAAAATGCTAATTCGTTTGGCTCAAAGTCCAGAACCTCCTGACACTCCTTTGAACATTGTTGAAACGCTCACTATGGTTTGCCAACCAGGATTGCGTCTGAGAACATTTTCAAATTTTGCTACCACTTCTTTCCCTACGTTACCAGGAACCTGGCTCAGCTCCTTCTTTAAATTTTGAACTATTTCCACTGCTTCAACAAATGGCAGGCCTCTCTCCTCCAGCTTGGTTATAGTCCCTGGCACCCGTCCGAAATTGGCCATGATGTAGGCCAGGTCTCCTCGAAGGGTTAGACACGATAAGGCCTCCTTCGCTTCTCCTATCACGACTGCCTCATGCTCGTCTAAGTTTTCAACAACCTGCAACAAAAAACAGAATTAAGATGAAATTTGCTTTGCTGCTTTTGAAATGGCTGTAGAAGAATGTACTAATTAAACTGAATATGTTTCGTACCTTGACAATTTTTCTGATATTTTCAGCATAATACATGGCAGCTTGAAGCCAGGAACCCCATCGAGTCAAAACTGGCTGAGGTGGCAAGGGTGTTTCTGGAAGAGCTGCCTTGAAAGCAGCAATTCGTGAAGGTGCCTTGAGAAAGACCTTCTTCACTGACGATACAAGTGCATTTACGTTGCAAAAATGTCCCCGGATGTTTTCTGCCACCCGATGGAGAGCATGAGCCAGGCAAGTCACATGCACCATTTTCGGATAGAAAACCTTCAGATTTTGCGCTGCTTTCAACATATATGCTGCTGCATCCGTGACAAGAAGTAAAAACTTATTATCATTGTTCTCACTTGGCCACAGAACTCCTGCAATTAAAAAAATGAATAAGTAAGTTTATATGCGCACAAAATTAACAACTTCAAATGTAATTGTCTCTCATTTTAAATGCATATGAATAACATTCATCGACACTTACGGAGAGCATCCCGCACAACTCGAGCTACTGTGGCATTATTAGTTGCCTCGAGTGGTCTCGAGAGGACCAGGTGTGGTTTTCCTGGGCCAGAGCAGTCGAGCTTACCCACCACCACATTGGCAACTTGACGTCCACAGGTGTCTGTCATCTCGTCAACTGACACCCAGAAGTTGCATAATTGACATCTTATCTGATCTCTTCAATAACCTAGAAATTTCATGTAGTATTTAAGTTAATAAATACACACAATGTGCATAACTTGATAAAGAGTGATATCAACAGAACGCTCATTTAGCCATTCTTTTACATTTGACATAATCAAAATTTAATACAGTAAAATGACAAAAATTAAAGAAATGAAGTGAAATAAAACTCAAAATTTAAACAAAATAAATTAAAATATTAAATTATTTTAAATCAATGTGAAATGAATTTAAACCTATAAAATGAAAATTAAAATGAAGTAAATTAAATCAACATATTTAAACTTACAGATTCATATTTTGGATGGAGGTAGTTTCTCCTCAAAGTAGATTCATCGGGAATTTTCATTTTCGTGTACTTTGCTAAAAATTCTTTGTATGCTGCATTTTGCAGCTTGTTAAAAGGTATGTTTTCCGCCACCATTGAAGCACACAAATTAGCATGGAACTGCTGCTGCAACTTATCTGACTCTGTGGGACTTGGAAAGAAGGGCTGGCATGTTGCAGTTTTCTTCTTAGAGTTCATCAAATGCATAGCAGTATTTTTGTGTTGGTCCAAATGGCATTTTTTCTCGCATTTTACCTGCAAAGATGACAAGTATTACTGAAGACCAAACTTAATTACTGCGCCATGCATTAAAATAAATGAAATTAACAACAAACAAAAAGCTATTATTCTCTATTCATTATAAGAACCCAACTTAGTAATTTCTTTAGATACCAATCTTTTTTTTTTTAGAAACTACAGAAAACGACAATTTTTAGGGGAACTAAATTATAAAATGCATTAGTCAAACGTCGAAGTTGGTTGTTCAGTTAATTAAATTAATATTAAAATAATTTAAAACAATTTGTTTTTCACCACTCTTTACCAATTTATCTTTAGGATGCTATTAAATTCGGAAAAGCTCACATTATCACTCATTGTTGGAGCGTCAAATTCCCTCGCATGCATTTGTTTACATCGAGTGGGTTTGTTATTTTGGATAGAGAATAAAAAATGTTGCAACGTACCTCTTTGGAACAAGGTTGGCAGAAAATAACTCTACCATCCGTAGTGAAGTTTGGGTCCTTCTTGATCCACTGCCTGAACAGAACACTTTTGGCTGTCTTGTCCTTAGGCATTTTTTCTCACTTATAAAAAAAGCCGTAAGCACAAACGTGAGATTTTATTTAGCAAAAGCACTTGAACAAAGACACCACGTTGCACGCACCAAACAAAATGATCGAGGCCGAACGCGTCACAATGACGTATTGTGATCTGATTGGCTGTATTTGGCTGATGTATTGTGATCTGATTGGCTGTGCTGGTTGCCTCAGGACTAGCCTCGGTTTTACCATCCTCTGCCCTATTTAGGCCCACAAGTTTAAAAAAATGCGAGTTATTTTGCTTTACTTAGTACAATAAAATTTAAAAAGGCATATATAGGCACGTATTTTAAAATTAGGCACTAACCATCAAAATAGGCGTTTATAGGCACTATAACATTTAATTATATACATCCCACAGTCCCGAAATGGATTTCTCTAAAAGAAGCCTATGAATCTATAAACAGGAATAAAAAAGGCAAAAAGGGCAAAATCCGGTCTCTAGTGATCACTTATCAAGGTCTGAAGGAATGGATATCTTTTATGAAAGCCCCTCAAATTCCACTGACATAACTTAATAAACATGATGAATAAAAGTGGTAAAAAGAAATTAATCTCCTGGAAAGAGAATCCTAAAACCATCTCTACTATCTATTTGACTCTTTGGTATTCCTTGTTTCCCAAGCATGAGGGCCAATTTGGTAACAATTGCCTTAGGTTGAAGATTCAATTCGGAAAGTTTCTTGTATTTATTGATTATATCCCAAATAGAAAAGTTTGGGATGTCATTGGATGAGCTGAGTAAACTCTTTATAGGAGAAATGGTAGTGTTAGAAGTAGTATTACTTGTTGTAGCCTTGGAAGATGCATTACTGGCTGGATACAATTCACACTGAGTTCCAATTGATACATATGTAAGAGATTTAGACAAATTCTGGGTACCTACTTGAGCACAAGACACAGAGGAGATCTGAGGGGATAACTGAGAAAAGTACTTACGTCTAGCTTCAGGAAAAGACAAATTATCATCAATTTTGATATGAATAATCTCACTCTCTCTGATCCAATGGGGACACTGTTGAGAATTAACTAAATGAGAAGCTTTACAATTAATACAAGAAACAACATTATCAGATAATACACAGGTCTCTTTATCATGATCTTGTCCACATTTAAGACATCTATTACTATTTGTGCAGGTTCTTGTCTCATGTCCATACCTTCAACACTTAAAACAAAGTAAGGAATTAGGGTAATACTGCTTGACATCATATGCTAAATATCCACAGAATAGTTTACTAGGAAGAGTATTTAATCATTTTATACCAAGGATAGAATTGGTAGAAGACTTTAATTCAGTCAAAATTTCCTCAGTTGATAAATTAAGGAGTTCTGGGGCAAAAATAATACCCTGAATTTTATTCAAATTATAAGCAATCTTAGCCTCAACTTCATAAAGACCATTTATAATTGATTTGGTATCCAAAAGAGCCTGAAACTGTCTTGAGTTGATGGTATTCACAAGTAATGAGTCGGACCTACAATAGGTGACAGATTTCAATAGTCCACCACAAATAAGCTCTATAGACTTCTTAACACCAAAAGGACTAAGTTTGGTTAAGGGAACTGACAAATCTTTGCTATTCAAATAAATATAAGACATGCTCAATAGGAATATTAGGTCCAGGACTATTGGCAGCAGGTCTAGCGGGAGATATAGGACAATTCAAGGGTTGAGTAAGACTAGATAGTTCCTGAGTATCGAATCTTTGAGCAACTTCACTGGAACTTTTCTTGCAAAAAGAAGTGATAGCATGGTCAGTTTCCTTAATAAGAACATAAGAAATTTTGGTGCTACTATAGCGTGATTCCTACCTCAATTCAGTGGTCTACCTTTTAATTATAGCTTCTTACCTTGTTTACTAATTGCTTGTTTACATTCCAATGGCCATCACCCTTGACGATTAAATCTAACCAGTCATGATATTTTTGTTAGTTTTAACAAAAATATTGTGACTAAACCTAACCAATCGTAGGTAGACCACATACTATAGTAACACCGAAACTATTTTTTAAATAAATAAAATTGAATAATAAATAGCACTTTATATTTATTATATTTTCATTTATACCTTGGATAGGAATCACACACTACAGTACTGTAGTTTCGAACCAAAATGGGTAGGAATCACCCAATAGTATCGAAGTCACCGGTAGGAATCACGCTATAGTAGCACCAAAATTTTTATAGTGGGCACACTAGGGGCCACTTTAGCCCATTGAGGTGGCTCCACTATGTAAAAACTGCCTGTACATTGGCAACAACCAATTTTTACAAAACTAATTAATTATCAATTTAAAACTAAAGATAGAATCTCTAGATCCAGAGGATCAGTCATAATAGGCTACTATTCACAAATATGTTACACTCTATATCTATAACTGACATTCAAATATGTCAGATCCAAAGAATCCAGTCAATTTCATTATGGTACCCATCAATACCAGTACCTTGCCAACCAAAAATAAGTCATGGTCCATATCAATTGCAGACCAAGTCACAATTTACAACCATATACATTACAATATATATACTGAGGAGGAAAAATGTAGGTGTGGCTGTAAAGACTGTACAGTAGTGTAGAAATGTGTATGCACCCATTTTGGGTCTCCCATTTAAAGGTGTTTGTGGGGCAAGTGAAGATCATGAGTTTTTCAATACCTCACAGTACTATGAGGGGCACTGCTCGGCAGAGGAATCTCTTTAAATGGGGTGTGTAAGGACAGAGAGTATCCCCTAACCCAAGATGCTGCCTCCCTATTTCCCACAACACTTGTGTTGAGCTGTGGGATCTATCACCTAAATGCACATAATATATATGAAATAAACTAGTACCATTCATGCAATAAAAATGGGCTTAAGCACTATCACCAGATGCAGGGCCGGATTTACTTGCTTGTGGGCCCTAGGCCAAACCTTATCAGTGCCCCCCCCCAAAAAATATTATATATATATATATATATCGTAATATTGTAATAAAAAAAAAAAGAATTACAACATAATGTAACACATCAATAATTTTATTCAAATTAGTTTTATATCATGTACAACTTATTCTTACACAAAGGAATAATGGAAAAAAATAGTCAAATTGAAGCATAATAAATTTTGCAATAAGAATTACAACATAATGTAATATACATTACACATTAATAATTTTTAATCAAATTAGTTCCATATCAAGTACATCAAAGTAAATCAAGTTCCATATCATGTACATCTTACACATAGGAATAATGGAAAAATACAATGAAACTGAAGAATAATAAATTTTGCAAGCACAACTATGTGAAGTTCAAAATGACTTTTTCCTGCTTTTTTCTATGGCAAATTTGTCAATGATACTGTTTGTGTCAAGGGATTGTAGGAGGTCCCCAGTGGGCCCTAGGCCAATGGCCTATGTTGCCTATTGGAAAATCCAGCCCTGACCAGATGTCCCTTGCAGACATGAAACTATCCAACCTTCTTTTGAAAGAATCAAGTGTATCTGAAGTCACCACTTCTTCTGTCAGACTGTTCCAAAACTTAATTACTCTGTAAAACTATGTTTTCTTAAATTTGTTCTACATCTTGGCTTAAATAATTTCATACTATGACCTCTAGTCTGGTTACTGTGATCTTTAATGAAGAGAGACTCAAAATCTATCTTATCCAACCCTTTTATCATTTTATACACCTCTATCGTATCACCCCTTAACCTACTCCTTTTTAATGAGAACATGTTTAGATACACCAGTCTTTCCTTATATGTCAATTGTCTTAGAGATAGGATCATTCTTGTTGCTCATTTCTGTACTTTTTCCAGTTTTTCAATATCTTGTATCAAATAGGGACTATTAAATTGAATATAGTATTCAAGGAGGGGTCTCACATATGAAATGTATAGTTGCTTTATAATATTGGGTGATTTGTATTCAATGTCTCTGCATGAGATTGAGTCTAGCATTTGCTTTATTTCTGATTACCAAAGCTGGGCACTTGCGTTTTTTTTTGCGGTACTGCGGTACTGCAGTACTACCGCACTACCAAACCGGTACCGCATAATGCAGTACCGCAAAGGATCGCTGAAAGTACAGCAGTACCGCTACCGCATTCAAATTTCCCGCGGTACCGACAAACACGGTAGTACCGCAGTACCGCAAAAAAAAACGCAAGTGCCCAGCTTTGCTGATTACCATACAGTGATTTGAGGGGTTAAGTTCATAGGTCACAGTGACACCCAAGTCTTTCTCTTTATCATCATTTTTAGTCCAAATTCCATTCATATTGTACTCAAATTCTGGATTTTTTGGCACAATATGCATAAACCTTGCCCTTATCAGCATTAAATTTTATCTCCCACTTATCTACCCAGGCTGTTACTCTAAGTCTTTTTGTATTGTCATTGTTCCTGCTACTGACTTAACATTATGGCCTAATTTTGTATCATCAGCAAATTTTGAGGTTTTACATGATAGGCCCTTATTAGATCATTTATACAGACAACAAAAAGCAGAGGTCCCAGCACAGAACCCTGTAGGACTCCACTCAATGGTCTCCAAGTAGACTTATTTTCATTTAGATGAACTCTCTGTTTTCTGTTTCTCAGCCATTTTTCTATCCAGTCAGCTATATTACCTCTTATACCATGGGTTCTAGTTTTTACCAACAATCTTGCATGAGGAACAGTATCAAATGCTTTTGCAAAATCTAAGTATACTATATCTACTGGCTCTTTATTGTCCAAATGCAATAGGACTCCATCATAGAATTCAATCAAGTTGGTTAGACAGGACCTTCCATTTCGAAAGCCATGCTGGCTATCATTTATAAGGTTGCACTTTTCAAGGAACTCGGTAACTTTACCTTTAATGATACTTTCGAGTAATTTGCAAATAATGGAGGTGAGGCTGATGGGTCTGTAGTTTTTTGCCAAGTTTCTATTTCCTTTTTTAAAGATTGGAGCCACATTGGCTTTCTTCCAATCCTATTGGATGCATTTCATCCAGCCCTGGAGATTTTTCCATTTTTAATTTATCTATTGCTTTTAGGATATCTAGTTTTGTTACCCTTAATTCATTTATTTCTCTATCTTGTCCTGGTAGTATAAGATCAGGATTATTATTTAAATTTTCATTTGTGAATACTGATGAGAAGTATTTGTTTAGTTCTTCAGTTATTTCAAGATCATCATCTATAGTTTTATCATCTATATGGAAGGGGCCAATTTTCTTTTTCACTCTACTTTTCAAATTGAAGTGACTGAAAAACTTCTTAGGATTGTTTTTTGAATTCTTGGCTAGGCTTTTTTCCAGGTCTCATTTGCTATCTCTGACTGTTTTCTTGCAAATGCTTCTTTTACTTTTATATATTTCAGAGTCTGTGCCATTTTTAGTTCTTTTGAAGTTATGCAATGCTTTTGTTTTTTCTCTGATTGCTCTTTTTACATTGCAGTTTATCCAAGGTTGTTTTTTATTTTTTCCAGTTCTGATTTTACACTGTGGGATATGCTTCCTTTGTATGTTCATTATTATACTTTTAAACTTTTCCCACATACTAGTTAGTGTCTGTTCAGGCTGTAGAATATCTGTCCAATTTATTAGATACAGATCATTTACTAGTCCATTTATATTTCCTCTTTTAAAATCTGGGACTTCTACTTTATTTTCACTAGGTCTTGAATTACAAACAATATTAAACTGAAGGATACAATGATCACCTGAACCTAGTGGTTCTGAAACCGAGATATCCTGGAAGGTATCTGGATTATTTGTTAGAATTAAATCTAGAATGGCATTGGCCCTGGTTGGCTCCTTTACTAACTGGGTTAAACCATTCTCAATTATACAGTCTAAGAATCTCTCATTACTTTATGGTGTTTGTAATATTTCCCAGTCTATATGCCTATAATTGAAATCTCCAACAATAATAATATTGCTTGTCATTGCTTTATTTATTTCATCAATAAGTTGATTTTCTACATACTTATTTTCTTCTTTACTTTTGGGGATTCCTCCAACTGAACATCCCTCAGGTGGTCTATAAATACCCCCTATCCTGATTTTCCTGGCATTTTTATGCCCAATATCTATCCATACAGATTCAACTATTTCCTCTTTAATGGAGGTAACTTCAACTGGATTCAGATTTGTCTTGGCATAAATAAATACTCCGCCACCCTCTGAATATTTACGTTCATAATAAAAAAGTTCATAGCCATCAATTTCATAAGTAATGGTATTATCTCTTTCACTAAATAGACTATTTGCTATCATACCGTACTGAATTTTGTCCAAGTTTCAGTGACAATCATAACATCAGGATTTTCAATACCTATGTATGCCTTGAATTCATTTATTTTATCTCAGATACTTCTTGCATTTACATAGAAAAATGACAAAGAACCCTTGGAATATTTTGCTTTAATTTAGTCTGGTTCTTGTTCTGTGATGGTATATTATTTGCATCTCTCTTACTTTCTTTGTTGACCTTTTTCTTTTGAGTTTTGATTATATTTTTTATTAGTTTATTGTTATCAAGAGTATTGGTATTTGTACTAATTTGGCCTATTCCTTTAGTTTTTAGTCAATTATATGATACAATCTTTGATAGTAAATCAGTTCCTTTACTATTAAGGTGAATTCCATCTGTGTTATAGAACTCTTTTTTTGTAAAATTTATTCCACAGTTTGATATATGTAATTTCCATACTCTGACATAGTGTCTTAAGCCTACTATTTATATATAGTGCTTGTGAGTACCACTTATTATTCTCATGTATCCTGGGAATTATACCTGTGATAGATGTTTTAAGGTTAGGTCTCCATTCCTTTAACTTTGTTAATAGCTGTTTATATGACTCCATGATTTCTTCGGAGTGCTTACCCTTTATATCATTTCCACCTACATGTATAACCATATTCTTTGGTACAGTTAGGTCAATACCAGATCCTTTTTCTATAATTTATTACTAATTCTATTATCCCTGCACCTGGATAACAGTAAGCTATGCTACCTCTAGGTAATTTAGATCTAGGCCCCTCATGAGTCACCTAATGGATGCTGTTCAAACACACCTATAGCTTTAGAGTGCCTGGGTTTATACGAGTCTGGATTATTATTGCTAACATTTTGTTTTATTGGCCTACTTTCTTCAGCTTTCTCATCTTGATCCTGGACCAGCGAGAAAGTATGAAACTGATTGGTTAGTTCTATAAGGACACTTTTCCTTGGCTCTTGAATTCTAGCTTTCCAGGTTTTCCTAGGTTTAGTCCACTCATCATTTTCAGGAATTGTCTGAGGATATCTAGGCCTGGGCTCACTATGAGGTATAGGGACATTTAAGTTTACTTGAACTGCTACTTCACTAGATTTAGGCTCAACTGCAGTATCTCTATAAGTTGGTCTGGCCTCTCCCTCACTAATAGACCCTCTGGACTTATTAAATTGGTCACGGTGACCAACGATTTTTCGATTGCGTTTGTTTGCTCGTATATATGAAAAATAAGACCTGAAGACTTAAAATGGCTTAAGGTACATGTATCCCGGTTGCCACAAAATTAATTTCCTTAAAAAGAATAAAGAAAAAAAAGTTTATGTCCGATCCTGAGACATTTCAGACCTGGCCTGGGTGTGTGAACAAGCAGGATTTTGATAACGGGAATATACTTCAAATCCATCTAAAGCTATCTTCAAATATGAAAATTTCCTACCGAGGCGGGGACCCCCCCCCCTGGCGCTTGCTTCGCTCACGCGTCCTCGGCCAAAGGCCGAGGACATATCAGTAACAAGCCCCACCAAGACTGGATCCGCCCCTGAGTACTACACTTGTCACAAAACCACATCAAGTTGACATTAAGCTTAGAAGCAGCATTTATACCTTCATATATATCATTTGTAAGGCCTTTGCAGCTTACGTGATACCAGTCATCACAGCTATCACATGCAATAGCTCTATCTTTACTCTTAACTTCCTTTTTACAAACTTTACAGTCACTGTCAAAACCCGTTTTTGTAGGGTAGGCTATGTTCCTAAGTTAGGTCCTAGGCTTAAAAATTTTGTTGACACCAACTTTGATACTATCAAGTTATTTTTTTTTTTTTTTTATTTCTGTTGTTGTTGTTGTTTGTTTTTTCTGTTTAAGGTGCTTTCAACCCTGCTGGATTATTGACACCATTTTTTTTTTTTTTTTTTTTTGTAGAGAAAGGTGATGAAAGAAAAGTAGTAGAAGTGAAAAGTTTAAAGTGCTGCAACCCTGCTGGATTATTGGCACCAAGACTAAAAAGAATATGAAAAAAGACCTACCACTTCAGTTGTAGAGTTCCACTCTACAACACATAGGATGGAAAAGAAAAAGGAACCTGTTCGTAAAAGAGTAATATTATAGTAACGCAACCCATGGAAAACGATTTATTTCAGAGCAAGTGCTGGAAGTGGGCACCGTTCTGTGCTTCACACAAGTGGATACGGCGATTATATAGACAGCTTGCACGTCGATCAACTTGTCCTGTGTCAACACCTTCGGCCGACGCTTCTCGTTACGTCATCGACATTCCGTCTCTTGAAACTTGTCGTATAGTCGCTTGATAGAGGATTTGTTTGGAGCACCTCTTCCATACATTTCCGTGAAGGCCTCCTGCGTCTGGGGATAGCTTCTGGAGCGAATGTACTGCGTGACAATGAATATACGCTGCTCCAAGGTGATTTCATCTTTTTCATATATTCACCACCTGCAACAGAAGGAAAAAATCAATTATGTGCGTTTCTCCATGGGTTGCGTTACGTTTTGATCACCCTATACAAAAGGACTATCAAACGATAAACACTAGATCAGGTTAGATAAATTGGCTTTCTTTAAGGTCAAAAGTAAGGATGATGGAAATTCATTCCCCAAAACACTTTTATAAGAAAAACAAATTCCTTTGCCATTACAATAGTTAATCAAATCAGTTCTAAGAAGATTACAAGTAGGGCAATGAATGACCGCATGTTCTGGAGTGAGTTGAACATTACAAGTACCACACCTTTTAAATAAAGTTGCATCAAAAAATGTCCATGGGACAGTTTAGAGCAATTTAACCTAAGCCTGGTCAATATGAACATCACTCCTGCGATTCTTTTCTGGCATCCTTTTCCAAAGGACAGGTTCTATCTGAGGAAGGAGTCTATTGCATCAGGACCATTCCTGTTGCCACTCAAAGAGAATGAAATGTGAAATTGGCTTCATAGATTCATCAACAGAGTAAGGATAGTCTGGACTTCATCAAGACTACAAGCCATGCATGCTGCTTCATCAACAGTATCATTGCCCCAGATACCAACATGACCAGGAGTCCATAAAAAGATAACATCAAGATTATACTGATTGAGTAATTCAATAATCTGAATGACTATATGATGCCCAGAAGAGGACTGTATAGCTTTCAAGGAAGAAAGGGAGTCAGAACAAACAACAAACTTAGTAAGGTCTGAGTTGTGACAAATATATATTAAAGCCTGTAGTATAGCATACAATTCTGCAGTAAATATAGAACATTGCTCTGGAAGGCAAAAACTCTTAATCACCCCATCCCAAAGAAATGCACATCCAGTGCCACTTTCTGATTTAGATCCATCAGTATATACAGGTAAGTATCCTCTTTCTTTATAAGTTTCTACCCCTTCCAGAAAACTTCTTTGGAGTACATTTGCAAAAGCCAATTTGTTGTTAGTGGTATGAATAGAAAAGTCAAAACTCACTGTTACAGGGTGATAAATTAAATAGGAACTTTGCTGAGATGCTATCAAATCAAAAGTTAAATCCACTCAGTGAATAAAATCCTTGATCCAGCAACTAAAAGGTATTGGGTATGGGCATAGTCTATAAAATTAGAAATTATAAAATCTATTAATACAAGTTTTAGTTGGATGTGAATCAAACCTTAACATTTTAGTAGCATGTGCGGTGGAAGCGGCGCGTTGCCCTCTTCCTCTCACACACCGCCTGGTGACATGCTGGAGTCCGCCACGGGACGCTACGCGTCCGCGGGTTACCGGAAGATCGAGGAATACAGTCCTCCGCGACGCCCATCACCACCGGCTCGAAGAACTCCACGCTCTCATCCACAGAGCTAAAGCTCAACACCGAACGGGCAATGACGGAACGAGCTCTGAAGGATGGCCAGTCGGCCCGCGCAAGGCACCACCTCGGTCGAGACGAGACACCTGGCTGCGGTCCGACCGGCTCAAGACAGACTGGGTAATGATCACTGCCATAAGAGTTCCCCAACACCTTCCACGAAAAATCGAGTAAGGCATCGAGGGGCACCAAGGAGAGATCAATACAGGTAGATGAACCCGTGGGTTCGTGGAAGTAGGTAGGTTCATCGGAATTGAGGCACGCGAGGGAAAGTTCCTCCATTAAGGAGAGCAACATACCAGCAACATTAGTCGACCGGACATCTCCCCAAGCTGGGTCGCGACTGTTAAAGTCCCCGAGGAGGAGAAACGGTCGAGGCAGTTGCAACACCAACTCGCGAACCGCGTCGCGAGGAGGAGGGTCATGAGGAGGAATATAAATCGAGCAGGCAGTGTGGCGATCTAAAAAGAGCCGCACAGCCACAGCCTGCAAGGAAGTACGAAGAGGCACACCTCGCGAGGGTAATGAATGATGTACATAAATCGCCGCACCCCGCCGGCGTGTACGCTCATCCGGGGTGCAAGGGAAACCAACATAGCCAGAGAGACGAGGGAGCCCCCGCGCAGCCAGGATAGTCTCCTGGAGAGAAACACAGGAAGGCCGCTCGCTCTCCAGCAGGGAGGCAAGGTTCTCCCAGTTAGCTAAAACCCCCTACAGTTCCAATGCAAAATGGAACTGTAATGGGAAATGGCATTATAAGAAGCAGAGAAAGCAGAAAAATAGCCAAGGACCAAACTGAGCAGCAAACTCAACGGTCCGCAACCAGGGACGGAATCGACTTCCCCGACTCGCCCCGAACGGGGGGGGGCACCGACCCCGCAGCTGCTTCACCCGTAGTAGAACGAGAGGTGGAAAGTGGAACAGGGAGTTCAGAGGGGGGCTCCCCTGAGGGGGGGAGAGACGACGAGACGGGCCCAGCCGAAACCCCCGACTCCCCACCAGAGGGGGGCCGGGGAGAACCAGATGTTCGAGGGCTCGTCACACCAGACAAGTGCTGACGCGGGGGGGGTGGAGGAAAGGTCCACCACAGGTGGGAGAGGTAGATCCAGGAGAGAGACCCGACCACTCTCAGCAGGAGCCGAAGGGGGAGAGACTCCATGAAGAAGGGCCAGGCTCCTCTCGACCGGGTCCACCATGGGAACCGAGTCAGTAATCGAGGGTGTCATGGGGCGGTGTACCTCAACCGACACCCGGACACTAGTTGGGGCACCGGGAGGTGACGACTCACCAGCCCTCCGTATAAGGGGGGTAGTCCCGAGCGGATCAGGAGCGGCGCGCCGCCTCCCCTCCGGTGAAGCAGGGGAAGCATGGCGAGCAGCGGTCATGATCGGGTCTGGAGGACTCCGACCACGGCGACGCTTCCTCCTCCCCTTCGGGGCATTACCTTCCCCCTTCCCTTCGGGGTATCACCTTCCCCACCCGAGAGACGAGTAGGCAAGGATCCAGACCCCAAGGCCGGAGAGGGAAAAGGGGCACTTGTAGGCAGGGAATCAGATAGGATGTCTGAAAGTGAGGCAGAGGGACAAGAAGGTCCCGCGGCGCCAGGAAGACCACCAACCCCCGGAACTTCCAGGGGGGGCACCACTCCGGTAGGCGCCGGGGTAGCACGGGAGGAGCCCGAGGACCCGCCAGGGCCAAGAGCCGCAGTATAGGACAACCCCCGCCGCGGCTCCCGGTCACGGACCCTATCGCGCGCCTCCCGCGCACTAAGGAATTCGGTAGTCCTTAAGGACGGCACCTCGAATTCAAACTTGAAAACGAGGCAGTCCCGAGAGGAGGAAGGGTGGGCCCCCGAGCACTTCGAGCACCGCGGGGGCTTTGTGAACGGGGTAGGGTGCGCAGGCCCACCGCAGCGGACACATAGCTTACCCTCACGGCGGCACGCAGAGCTAACATGGCCGAACCGGGTCAAGCACATACAGTCGCACCGAAAACTCACACGACCGGCGATCACCCACACCCCAGAACACCTGTGCCGGAGGCACAAGGGAGTCAAAGGTCAGGAGCAGACGAGCGGACGGGGTAAGAGCACCATCCCGGCGCGACGAAAAGCGGAAGACCTTCGTTACCCCTGGGGGAAAGATCCTCCTGCAACTCGCCAACCGGGATTGACAGCAGACGGGAAGCGAAAATGGTGCCCTGACAGCTATTGAATTGCGGATGGGGAGTCACAGAAACTCTGCAACCCAAAACATCCTGCAACTGTAGAAGGGACTCAGTCACCCCCGAAGAACTGGACTTCAAAAGAAGAGACCCATCCTTCAGAGGGCGGATATCATAATGACAGGGAACCTCCACCGTCTTAAGACGCTGAAACACCCGTTCCGAGTTGCCCGGAAGGGAGCCAGCGGAAGGGCGGAGAACAAGGAACCTGTCCACCGGACAGAAATTGACAGCAGGGACAGGTTCATGTGTAACGGTAACCGAGAGTGGGCGAGAGAACGAGGCCCGCGAAGACCCCGCCCTACGGCCACCACGAGTCCGGCCACGAGAGCCAGACGCCGCAGAGGACGAGAGGGGGCCATATGGCTTTAAGGTCAATCCAGCGGAGGCAGAGGCCGCTGAACGACCAGAAGTAGAAGTCTTATCCAAATCCATGGGCGGGCCAGAGTCGTCAACAGGAGGGGATTGAAGTTTTAAAATTGAACCCATAAACAATAGCTTTACAAAAAAGACAGCCTCGGACCCAAGGCAATGCAGCATCCGCCGCTGCATCCTTCAAGTCGCAGTCCCAACGAACCGGGTAGCTCGGGCCCCAACCTGACTGTCGTTTTAAAAACAGCAGATTGGCTCTACGGAGATTTATCCGTTAAGGGCCTAGCAAAGACCCAATCCAGACGCAGCAGCGGTCCGGGCGCCCGTACCGTCCCCAGAGCACGGCTCAGCCACGGAGCGATGCCCCCCGGCGGGTGCACCCGATGACCCCAAGACTACAAAATACAAACAGAGGGGGGGGGATACTACAAGTGACAGTGGTACAAGACCGAGTCAAGACAAAAGAAATTCCGGGAGAGACGGAAAAAAAAGGGGAGCAAAAAGAAAAGGAAGGGGGGGGGGGAACGCAACTAGGTAACTCTTCGCCCACACCCCGCGAGGAGTTGAGGAAACCCCAACAACCCACGAGGTGTACGAGCCCCCTCGGCCCGGCAAGCCGGAGTACCTAATCGATGAGGATATATATATATATATATATATATGAAAATTATTTCACGAAAGTAACACGTGACGGACGGGGAAGTCGGTGCTCACGTCCATCCTATCGACCACTAGATAGGGTTGCCAACTGCATCAAGTTTGAATGAGCACCATTTTGTGTTTCCTTTCCTTCGTGGTTTTATTCATCATATATATATACATATATATATATATATATATATATATATATATATATATATGTGTGTGTGTGTGTGTGTAATTATTTTCAATATATTTAACGTTTTGACGATTATGCGTTTTGTATATCTTATATTATTTTTTATTTTTAGTTTTTTTGATCATTCCAATGTATATTTCTTCTTCTAAATAAACAGAATGAAGTAATGATGTTTTATTTATTTCAGATTAAATGTATTTCTTTTTAATGTTAAAATAATTAGTTCTCTTGTTGAATAACTTTAAGGAGAAAGTTCACTTGCTTTGGTAAATCGTGTGAATTAAAATAAATGGTGGTATCTAGCAACTCGCCCTATTAATGTATACCTGAACAATTAAAATAAAAAATGGTATCTGGCAACTCAACCTTCCTCTATATAAGACCCGTTTGGCTTCGGGAGCCTCATAAAAATGCAAACTTCGGCGGAATAAAGATCTCTCCTACCTTCTTAGGTTAAGACTTAGTTTAGTTTTTCTTTGGGGGGTAAGGACATCCCACCTTCTCCCCCAAAGCCCTCCTCCGTCTCTCCTTTTTCTTCCTCTCTTAGGTTGAGGCAACCCCTTTGGGGGGAGGTCATCCTCCCTTCTCCTCCCGAAGACCCCTCCCCTCAACCTCCCCTCTTCCCCCTTGGCTCCTTCTAAGCCAACTGGCTGATTAGGGGCCTATAAGAGGACGGTGGGTCGGCTGAAGTGTTATTATGCACTTGGCTCCTGCCAGGTGAACACCACTCTTCCTTTCTTCCTGTCTTTCTCTTGGGGGATAACGTCGCCTCCAAGTTTCATGACCCCTAGTTGCACCTGCAACATTCCCCTCCCCCATCATTGCGTACCCACCCCACTTTACAACACACCCCACCCCCTTTTGTAACACTAATCATTATCTCTTGCAACATTGCAACATTCTTGCACTCGTCCATTTTGCACCCATTCTACTCCATCCAACGTAGTTCAAAGTAATTCGATCGAATCCTTTAAAAAGAAACCAGATGCTTATCTTGCCTTAAACCACCAGTTGGAAGCATTTGTTAGCCCTCCTCTGTATTTGAAAATGCAGACTGGAAGACCACGTCGTGAGAGGGTCGGTCCTCCTATGGCTACAGAACACTCGCATTCTCCTCCCTCGTTATCGACCACAACCAGTACCTCGAACAAGCCTTTGGACACACCTCCTCTAGAGCAGGGGTCTCACCCCAGCTAGCTACGGGTAAGCCAACAGGGTCCACGAAAGACGCCCCGAAAACCAGGCCTCTCGCTCTCTCCGTATGCCCATCTCACCCGCCGTCGACCTGCCTCTCCACTTGACGGACGGGGAAGTCGGTGCTCACGTCCATCCTATCGACCACTAGATAGGGTTGCCAACTGCATCAAGTTTGAAAAAAGGACATAATAAAAATTCAACTTCATTATGCATACCGTACTTATTTATTGCGTATTTCTTTATACATATATATGGTTCAATTTACAACATTTAGGAATTATTAATTTTCAAAATAATTGCTTTTATATATAAGCCTATCCCTGTTTAAAACTAATAAATATGTACGATATATTTTTTTAAACTACCGTAATATGATATGAAAATTGTTTAATTGTAATTATAACATTATACTAGTAAAGTTACCTGACATAATTATATAAATTGTATATGTTATTCCTATGCATATATAATAAAATAAATTTTTATATTATAAATTTACAAAAATTAAGAATTTTTAATTTTTAAAATTATATTTGTCCTGGCTTTTTGCGGACTTCAGCAAAAGGGTATCATTTTTTATTTTTTCTGCAAAATCTAAACAATTATCCCGTAAGTTAAAGTATATGAAAAGCTCATTCTTTATTAGTTCAACCGAACATCTGTTTCTTTCATTTCGCCATTTAGAATTCATTACACTAAAAACCCTTTCATAGTATGCTGAAGTTCCAGGAATTGAAAACACAAATGAAACTATTTTGAAAATATTCACACATTTAAAATCACTATTTTTTTAAAATCAGGTGCCATTTGCTGCTTCTTGTTGTGCATCTCGTAAAAAGTTCAGAACTTTTAAGCTTTTCATAGTTGTTTCGAATTAATGTTACTTCATCAAAGGGTTCATCCATATTTAAATTTAGTTTCTCATTTAGTTTCAAAGCTTCAACGACAGTAGTATAGCCGAAAAAGGGGAGAGTGCAAGAATGTTGCAGGTTATTATGTAATGTTGCAAATGGGGGTGGGGTTGTTGCAAATGGGGTGGGGTTGTTGCAAAGGGGGTGGGGGTTGCAACAAAAAAGAAAAAAAGAGTACTGGCCTTTGTTGCCAACCTAGGTTGCAAGGGGCATGCACCAACCTAGGTTGCAAGGGGCATGCAACTTGGAGGCCTCCCCCAAGCTATTCCCCCCAAAGGGCCAGAGAGAAAGGAGGAAAGGAGGAGAGGTGTTCACCTGGCAGGAGCCAAGTGCACATTAAGACTTCAGCCGAGTAGGCGTTGTTTTATAGGCTCCTAATCAGCCAGAATCAGCCAGTTGACTGAGCCAAGGGGGGAGGGGTACACCTGAAGGAGAGAGAGAGAGAGACGCCTGAAGGAGAGAGAGACGCCTGTAGGAGAGAGAGAGACGCCTGTAGGAGAGAGAGAGGAGTTCTCCCCCAAGTTATTTTCGTTTTCCTAACCTAAGAGGCCACTAAGGGGTTTTACCAAAGGGCCTGAAAGAAGGACCAGAGGTCCTTCCTCGGCTGGGAGCCGAGGTGGAATGAGTCTTTCACCAACTTCGCTGTCTTTTATAAGCCTCTATTCTGGCTGAATTGCCAGATAGCGCAATGTGTTCAGTTGCCAGATAGCGCCATGTATTCCAGAAATATTAATCATCCATTGTGTAACAATATGATGGTAGTTATTCCAATTAAATTCTGTTTAAATACACCTTTATTAATTGCATACCTTTCCAGTTTTTTTTTGCAATGATCGGAATGCTAGATATATATTATTATGCTATATATATATATATATATATATATATATATATATTCTTTTAAACGTCTTATGTTAGGTAAATATATATATATATATATATATATATATATTTTTTATTATTATTTTTTTTTTTTTTTTATAACATTTAATTTTAGTTTAGAAACAAATTTAACATTAACTTCATTGAACTTAAACTTTTCGAAACAAATAACATAGTTTACCTTCGAAAACTTCATAATAGAAAATAATTAGTTTTATGGTTAACTAGTTTATTTCGTTTACTATAATTATATATATACATGTTCTGAAAAGCACGGCTTATAATCTCCTTCCCCATATCCAATAGCACTTCAAGACATTATTGTATAGAAATAAGGTAACACAAGTATTACAAGAAATAAATCCTAAAATAATTATATAAGACCGAAGTAATGGTCTGACGTGAATCCAATTAAACTCTGTTTATAAACATTCGAATATCAGTGGGGAAAAACGAACGGAATTGAAAATTTATGAAAGAATTCGACGATCGTCATTCCCCAAACCCGTATATATATATATATATATATATATATAATATTATATATATATAATATCTAAGTTGCATCGAGATGAAAATTTACGAAACACACGAGTCTCTTTCCATGCGAAAAAAATTGAAACAATATGAAAATTTACGAAACAATTCAATTAAAAGTTGAAATTAACCAAAACTCAATTCGCTAGAGGTAAGGAATTCCGAGAATCTGCCCAACTCGAATGACCACAATGACCTTTCTCATAGACAGCTTGAACAAAACCTCTCTCGACTCCATTTCTTAGATATGCCCACAATATATATATATATATATATATAGAGAGAGAGAGAGAGAGAGAGAGAGAGAGAGAGTTTTGTTCAAATAACGGGATATGCTTGTACGAGTTTACAATTACATCATTATTGCTCTGCATTACGCAGTATATGCGGCTTAATAATATTTCACCGCTTAAAGTACAGGGAAACCTGTACTCGATATGAAGGGCTTTCATATCGTTCAGTACTATTTTTGTTCCCACTTTACAACCGGTTGGTAAGTCATCTTTAAATACGTCTAGAATACAATCAAAAGCACGCACAAAGAGTTCATCGTTAGCTACATTATTAAACACAAGTTTATAAACACGCTTTTCCAATCGAGGGTTTATTTCTACCGACTCGAGCTTTTCAATCGTGAACTCACTCAACATAGCGGCAATTGAAATAATCTTCTAAATCGTTACGACAACTGCGCGTTATATAAAGAAATAGTTCTTCAGGGTGAACGGTGTAGGTGAGCTCAGCCTTGTACCGATCAATTGCTTTGTACCAAAGTTTTATAAGAAACACCAAATAATTGTCCCTAGCGCAATTGGAAAGGTTTTCACCCCACCTTAGACCCACAGTTTAACGTTGAAACCGAATGTTCTTTTAAAATATAATTAAGATATATTTCTTTATAACCTCTCGATTACATTAGTGACTAATGATGCGGGAAATTCTGAGTAAATATTTTCTCGAAAACTATGGGTGCTAAAAAAATTCTGAAACCATATTTGGAATCAGTATCAAAAGTTCTATACGAATAACCAAATAATTTTCAAAGGAGAATACGAGCATTAAATCTATTGGTGAAAATATATATATATGTTACTCGTCCGGTCCCGTTATAGCGGATTGGTACACGTCATAGCTCCACCCAGCTACATCGGCAGCCAATCACTACGAACATCTGGTCTTTTGGGGCGGAGCTTGGCGATTGTGCATATAAAAGGGAATATTTTTCAGTTTGGAGTAACAGTAGCTATTTTCGCGTCAGTGAATAATCATTCCCTCCACCATGGACCTGTACGTCTCCCCAGACTTGTATGAAGAGAGTGATACTGCAGCATTAACGACAATTAGCCTTTTTAATGCGGTTGACCGTGACGAATTATTTACAACGCAAACCGTAGAAGATATGTGCAGTGACGCTCCTTACAATCCGACGCAAGGGACTACCATAGAAATGTAAGTGTCTATAATTAGAATTTATATATGGATGGGGTGTAGTATCTCGCCAAATAGATAATCGCCAAAAATGTCAATCAATGTTATTTTGTTACCCCATTATGCTAAAATCGAAATTTTATGGCATTCAATGTTATTCCTCGAACCAAAGATATCTTCACATAATGGGGATCTGTCTGTATACTCTGTATATGTTTTAAAAGCATTATTCCTTTAAGGTCCGATGAGGATTTGACACGTGTTATACAATCTTTTGAAGAATCTCGGAATACGGGGGATACACTGAACAGTCAACAATGTCACACATCCTCCACCATGGACCTGTACGTCTCCCCGGAATTGTATGAAGAACGTGATACTGCAGCATTAACCGCAATTAGTCTTTTCAATGCGATTGACCGTGGCGAATTATTTTCAACGCAAACCGTAGAAGATATTTGCAGTGACGCTCCTTACAATCCGACGCAGGGGGCTACCATAGAAATGTAAGTGTCTATAATTCGTTTTTATATATGGAGAGTTGTAGTATCTCGTCAAATAGATACTCGCCAAAAATGTCAATCAATGTTATTTGGTTATCCCCATTATGCTAAAATCGAAATTTTTATGGCATTTAATCCTCGAACCAAAGATATCTTCACATAATGGGGATCTGTCTGTATACTCTGTATATGTTTTAAAAGCATTATTCCTTTAAGGTCCGATGAGGATTTGACACGTGTTATACAATCTTTTGAAGAATCTCGGAATAGGGAGGATATACTGATCAGTCAACAATGTCACACCGAAATAATGTAAGTGTTTTTCGATCTTTTTGGGATAAGAAGACACAATATATTTTCATAAATTTATTAAATGAAAGAAATCAGTACAATAAACAGCTACAGAATATATCGTTACAAATATACGAACAAAAACATTATAAAATACAACGAGTACGTACAATTGGAAAACGGTTTTTTATCTGTCTGCATACCATTTCATCGTTTCGGCGAGTGTGACACGGGTCAAATAAATTTAAAAAATTTATAAATTCTTTATCATTTGACATATGCATGAGAAATGAGACGCAGTACATTCCGCAAACATTAGTAAAATATCCTTGCATGCGAAATGGGGTCCACACAACTTCGGGAATATGTAACTGAGCGAGAAATTTTACAATAATAGGGTCACTCCAGGGTTGAGTACCGAGTGAATCAAAATAGTACAGGCGCTGTCTATTTTTAAAATAGACAGCGATCCAGTGAATCCCTTCATTACCGATGATGTCTGTGTTCACAATAAAACTACCGCATTCTCGCGTACTTGGCAAACTCAATGTTTCATTCTTTGCAAACACGCCGATAAATTTGGAACGTGTGACTCGCTCCATTACTTTCTGAAGTGTATTAGCATCCATTTTAAAAGTCAGTGATAACGCTTCTAAATCTATCTACTTCTATTAGGGCTTGCGATTCGAGATATACTAGTACACTAATAGGAGCGTCTATAGGCTTGGCGAATTCCAGCCGCACTGAGATGTTTCCGCTCTGCTGTGGGGTTAAATGGGTATTTACGCTAGCAGATAAGTCAGGTGTAATGTCAAACGGGTAAAGGTTAAATTGATCAATGAATTCTTCCTGCGTTACCCCATTACCAAGCTCATCACAATCACCTGCAATATGGGTCAGATTACTATAGGCTCTGGCACAAAGAGGTAACACAGCGTCTGATGAATAGTCCGTACCCATTGTTCCACCCAAAGCAGTGCCATTAACGTATAGAGTTATATTTTTAAGTCCGAAATTCTCGAATTTAAAGGCACTCTTTTTATATTTTCCATTCACCGAAGCGTGGTCCTGCATGCCGATTAATATCCTTTTAGGAAGATTTCCCAGGCAATGTTTTCTATCTGCTTCGATGCCAACCCTGCAGGAACCGTATATAGTTTGATCTGCACTCTGTTAATAGGATATTTCACTGTAGCGTTTAGTAAATTTTTCTCAATTTCTAGTTGTTTTGGTGAACTTAATTTCACTCGCCGTACGCGGAGGTATGTGTCCATAATGTGAACCACAACGGACTTTGCACCCTCTTCTTGATTCGCATCCAGATTTAAGCAGATCTCAGGACTCGTGCGGGTGAGCTTTATTTTCATATCCACCCCGTTCACAAGCAACTTCTCCTGGAAAGTGAAATCTGTGTGCAACCGTCCAAAACACTCGTATATTTCTTTTTAGAATTTTTAAATTTGTCCTTTATACTATTTTCATCTTTAGTTTGATAATATCCCTCCGCACTTAAAAAGGTAGCCTTCGCTTCTTTGGAAAAGTTGAGGACATTTTCCAAATAGGCTCGTAGATGATAGTACCCCGTGCCTGCCGATATGTTGGTCTGATTTAAATATACGTCACACTGGTTGAATATGGCGTGCAGAAAGTTTGTTTCAGGGTATACAGCATATTTGTCATCGCAGACCGTTCCATCAGAATGGGCTATACGTAGCTTAGCGTACATGTGCACACAGCTTGGATCAAAAAAGTAAGGACCTGAGCTGGGTATCACGAATTCTATAGGTGCACTCGGGGAACTAATTGTGTTTAAAGGGTTAATTGTAATAAAGTCACTGTGCTCAATAGAAACTTGGGTTGGCGGGAGCTCAAAAAAGGACAGCTCCGATTTACAGCATTGTGAACTACATGGGTGGATGAAGCGTGCCATGGCGAAATAGTGACTCCTCTCTCGACAAGTGGTAAACAAACTATGATTCATGAGATCAATATCCTTAGCTTATATCAGTCAAAAAAGTGGTCAACCATAGGTTTCATTCGCTTACAGCATTTCTTTTTTGATAGCCTTTTACGTTTAATACCACGTGACCCCTTCTTCTTCCGGGGAGCCCTCTTCTTCTTCCCGCCACCACGCATTTTTCTCTTTGCATCTTTGATGATTTCGTTCCGTGTACGCTTTAAATGTTTTTTTAGAGCTTCTTTAGGTTTAGCCCCGGCCAATATGTCTTCTGCAGTGTTAAGGCCTGATTGTAGCGCTTTCCTTCCAAGGTATCTGGCACCCTAGGCCTGTTCAAAAATCAACTTTTTCTTATTTTCATAGGTTTCTGTACATTTTCCCATGCTTTTTGACCTGAAAAAGCCGAAAATCACAACTATTTTGACCTAGGATGTTGGGAAGCATTGCCGCATGGAGCTTTAAATTTTCTGCCTTGAAATCGGCCAAAGCGCCAATTCCGGGGTCCCTTGAATTATGTTTTGCACTTTAACTTTTGATCTAAACAAGATAGAGCAACAAATTAGGTATCAAATGAAAGAGCATAAAATTAATAAATAATAATAATAATAATAATAATAATAATAATAATAATAAATAAATAATAATTAATAATAATAATAATAATAATAATAATAATTATCTATCATTTTTCAGGAAACAACAGAAACTCAATCAGAATCTAGAAAACCATCTACAAGTTACAACTTCACAATGGCATTAAGCAAGGAGCTGAGGGAGCTCCGTGGGCGCACAGTTGATATCTCAGAACCTCCACGTACTGTCCACAGGCAGGTGTCAACTGGGCCATCTACCAGATCTCTCACTGAAACTTTCCTGGTTGGATACCCTTCAGCTTTTATCAGTGGTTCCCAGCTTCCCACCAACAGACAGGCGTTCCAGTATTTCCTTAATCTTCAGAATTTACCGGAAAATGCAGGGAGGCCCATGGTTCAAGACCTTGCATATGAAACAGTTGAATCTATCATCCCATTCTGGCAGATGGCTAGGATCAAGACAATGACCAAGTACAACGCAATGAAGCTCTTCATGAAACTACATGAGAAACATCGTGCTCTGGTGAAAAGCAAAGGAAGAGCAAGTAACCCTGGAGGAAAAAGAGGAGCATTTGTGCTGGAATTAGACAGCCTGTTCGATATAGGAGCTCCAGATGCAATCCAGGAAATACAGAACAACAGACTGTTATCCAGAGAGAAGAAAGATGAGGATATCAGGTTCTACGAAGACCAAAAGACTGAGAGGAAAGGTCATATGTCTGGTCATGACAAGATTTTTGAGACAAGATCCCTGCAGCAAGCAGCGAGGAATGAAAGACTGCAGCATAGACAAGAACAAGGTAAAACTAATTACTTTGAACTTTACAAAAAGTTTTGTTTTACTCCATTGCGATATTTAGCATGTACTTAACAATTACTGTCTTAACATGTTGTACTATTTTACAGCTGCAGCAGAACAAGTGGCAGTTGTTCATGTGGATGACATTACCTGGGGTGACTCAACTGACAACGACGCTAACACAGAGGACATGGATTACCATCAGCCTCGTCCTGGATGTTCTCACCATCAAGACACTGTGACTAGTGTGACTTTGACGTTTCCAAGGAAGGTCATGGAATGTGATGTCATCTGCAATACAGCTGATCGTCTTGGTTTATCAGACAATCAAGTTACTGCCATGGTTTCTGCCACCTTGAAAGCTGGAGGGGCTGATCTGGATAACTTCGTCATCTCAACCTCAACAACACGTCGCAACAGAATGCTGTCCAGGTATAATATCAGCCAGAGTCACATGTCCAAGTTTTGTGAAAACCCCCCACAGTACGCTGCCTTACACTGGGATGGAAAGTTGCTCAAAGATGTCTTGGGCAGTGAACCTGGAAGTACCTCAGAGACTTTAGCTGTGCTAGTGTCTGGTCCACCTTCATACACTGGAGGAAAGTTATTGGGAGTACCTGTCATCGACAATTCTTCTGGCACAGCTCAGGCTGAGGCTTCAATGGATTTACTGGAGACATGGGAACTTACGGATAATGTTACTGCCCTTGTTTTTGACACTACATCCAGTAACAGTGGAGTTCACAGAGGAGCTGCCAAACTGCTAGAGAAAATGCTGAACAAAAAGGTGTTTTATCTGGCCTGTCGACATCACATCCTGGAAATCCTAGTAGGAGCAGTTTGGGAGAAGCTGTTTGGGAAGGTGAAGGGGCCAGATAATCCCTGGTTTGAGCATCTGAAGGATGTTTGGACGAACTTGTCCAAGGAAAACCCAAAGATGCTGGCTATCAACAGCAAATGGCTGAAGGAAAAGAAGAAGAACAGTGAAGAAATACTCCAAGACATTCTAACAGCAGAAAGGCTTCCAAGAGCCGACTACAGGGAAATGGCTGAACTGACAGTCATTGTTCTTGGAGGAACGCCTCCTCGAGGTATTCACTGGAGTCGACCAGGCGCCATTCATCAGGCCAGATGGATGGCCAGAAACCTGTACTCCATGAAAATGCTGATGTTTGCAGATCAACTTGAGTACGACGAAGACACTGTATCAAAGCTGGAAAGACTTAACACCTTCCTTGCGCTGTTCTACACTCCTGTATGGATGATGTCAATGTCTGCTGCAGATGCTCCCGTGAATGATCTAAGTCTAATCCAGGACATGTTGAAGTACAAGAAAACTGACCCAGAGCTTGCTGATGCAGTACTTAATAAGATGGAAAACCACAAATGGTACCTGACGCAGGAAGTCGTGCCATTTGCCCTGTTCAGCAGTAGATTGAGTGACACATTGAAGCACGACATTGCTGCCCAGTTACATGCCACTGAGAAGCCAGACAGCTTCAGAACAGGAAAGCCTCTATTCCAGAGAGTCACAGCTAAGACCACCCTGGTTGATCTCATTGGCCCAGAATCACATTTCCTGCTGGACACACTGAACATTGGATCCGAGTGGCTTCTGGAACCTGTCACGTCTTGGCCACAGAATGAGGACTACAGAAAAGGGTTGGACTATGTTAAGAATCTGAAAGCGGTGAATGACATTGCTGAACGTGGTGTCAAGATGATGAGCGACTTTGCAAATGTCATAACAACAGATGCCAAGCAAAGGGACTATCTCCTTCAAGCTGTGGAGTTCAACAGACGCCGCTTTGACAGCTTCAAGAAACAAACTCTCAACAACTGACTGTGTAAATGTCATTATGAAATTAATCATCATGTAATGCTTTCACTTCTTGATCGATTAGACTCGTGACAAAATGTTAATCTCAAATTTGTGTCATGAATAAGGCGCCTTGTCTGCCTTGAGTGTGAGAAAACGAATTTTGTGATATTTCTGAAATCTTTGTATGTACCAATGTGCCATTTCTTGTTCCAAGACTATCATAATTGTATAAGTTAGAAAGAGGATTAAAAACACTTTAATTTGGTGCCTATTTTGTTGCTCTATCTTGTTTAGATAAAAAGTTATAGTGCAAAACATGATTCAAGGGACCCCGGAACTGGTGCTTTTGGCCGATTTCAAGGCAGAAAACTTAAAGCTCCATGCGGCAATGCTTCCCAACAACCTAGGTCAAAATGGTTGTGATTTTCGGCCTTTTCAGGTCAAAAAGCATGGGAAAAAGTACAGAAACCTATGAAAATAAGAAAAAGTTGATTTTTGAACAGGGCTACTGGCACCCATCTTCAGCAAAGGAACAGCCGTACGTAGCATGGATGAAAAAATGGATCCAAGTCCACTACCGCGCTGGTATCGCATCCCTCGATAGACGGTGAAAGGCTTTCTATCCATTATAACTCAGTGCGTCGAAAGTGTAGCTGCACTGTTAAGCTCCCGTTACCGAATGGGAAGTTTTCGCCCTCAATCGTTCTTATATATATTGTGATATTGGTTATTAAATTAGTTGCGACATTCACATAATGGGGTCTGTCATATGTAATACTCAAACTCCTTCCTCTATGGTTGGGGATGTGAGCAATGCGCAGCAGGCGTGCCTGGGTATCCCCAACAAACTGGTGCTCCACTATATTACTGTAAATATAGCACATGTCTGGGGACCTTTCAGCCAATTTCTCCATCTTCAATTGATACATTAATCTGGACAAATTATACTGTCTCGTGAAATGTCTCTCTTTGGAAGGCTGCGCTATAGCGGCCATTGGTTAGAATTTTGAACTTTGTTCTTTAAGACGTCTGTTAGTCTTTGATTTTAGGATTAGTGTATGTGCAGGGTTGTTTACGATTTCATATACTAAATCATTCGTAAGGTTTGAGTTTCTTAAACTTACGTTTAAGCCTCTCACAACATCCTCGGCCGAACCATATTGACCCGGCCCTAGTCTTACTTCTGTACTGTAATACCGTGCAATCTTAGTCCGAGCGATGCGCATAGTTTCATCTATAGCTACCCCAGCTTTTTCACACTCGTCAATGTCTCTAAGAATCGTAAAAACGGTTTCTTTATGTTCAATATTTAAAAAGACGGTGTCCAGCTGAATTTCGCATATCCCCACCTCATACGAATCACGACCCAATTCAATGTGCCCATGGAGTTCTGTTACAAAGTTGGCTAGTGTGTTGTTAGGGTGTACAGACAGGGACGAGGAGGACGGGAGTGTGACGTAGAAATGGTTAGGAGCCATGTTGCATACTATTTAAGCTTCATTATTGCATCAGCTTTTATATAGGTGTTGAAGCTTTCTGGGTACCCTAGCCATTTCACCAGGTACATTTTCTCCTTCCTGAACCTTTGCTTTCTAAAATTTTTTCAATTTTAAACACATTTTTTTCTAAATTAAACGCAACTTTCTGCAATTCCTCGCGGTAAAAGCCTCCTGAGATTTCTTCCCCATTCAAATCTTCAATGTAATACATCATTATCTCACCTTTAGGTCTCACAGCCCTAACTTTAAAAATCTCGCGTGTCCATCCTTGCTCAAAACCCTTTGCGAATTTATTCCCCGAACGCGACAGCCTTACATAATCATTGATTTTGAAGCGCGTAGAGTGTGGTGGTGGTGGTGGTGATCCATCTCTTCTCGGGAGCGTACCTCTTTCTAAAACATCGTTAGGTATTGCCCCAATCGTGCGATGGTGTGAGCGGTTGTAGGATGATGCCAATGATTCCAGAATGTCTAGAAATCTGTGTTTTTATGTGTAAAATAACGGTGCATGCGTTCCTTTATGGTGCGCTGAACTCTTTCAGCTAAAGAAGCCTTATGTATAGAATTGGTTGTGTAATAGCTGATATTAAACTCTGTCAACATGTTCTGAAAAGCACGGCCTATAAATTCCTTCCCCATATCCGTACAAAAATAGCCAGGAACCCTGTTTTCTTTTAACATTAGCGTTTTGGTGGCTTTAGCAACTGTTTCAGGTGATTTATTTTTCAGAGGAACTAGCCACAGATATCTAGAGAATATGTCTATTATGAATAGAATGTAGCGGTAACCATCGTTATACACAGAATATCTTTGCATGTCTGTTAAATCTGCTTGCCAAATAGAATCAATCGAGGAAGCCGTTGTCTTGGCTGTTTTAAACCTTTTTCTCACAGGCTTATGAAGCGTATAAGCGTCCTGCTCCCTCAAAAATCTTTCAACATCTTTTTTTCCTACTCCGTAAACACTTCTGTACAGTCTATCTACGCCGCCGTAAGAGGATGGGGTAGAAATGTCATAATAACGTTTAGTTAATACGTTAGCCATTTGCGTATTTTAGAGGCACGTGGGTAGGGTTGGTTTAACCTCTTCTTGCTCCTCTTCAAAGGTGTTACCGCCGGGGGTGACGGCGCCTTCAATTGTGTCATAGGCGTTGCATGTTCCAAGTCTTTTAACCTGTTCAGATTTCCTATCAACGTTTTAGGGACATTTAATTGTTGTAGTCTTGCTTTAATATGCTTCCATCCTGATGGTGATGGCCTATCCCACTTTCTCACCAGATCATGGACAATGTCTACGATATTCGATCCCTGTACCTTTGATCCTTCCACAATGATCTCCCCTGTATCGGTCCATTGTATGGCGGGATCCTCATTCAATAGATTATAAAGACTTAAGCCTTTACTCCTCAATGTAAGTGGGAGGGTATTTTTTAATACATGTTCGATATGTTGTGTGGCTAATCTTTTTGGTTGGTCAGCTGTGTCGTCGGGCACAGATCCTATGTCACCATCGTCCCCTGTGCTGTGCCTAATAACCACAGGAATCTCTGTAGGGCTCTTATAATTTTCGTACTCGTGAAGAAATTTCTGCAGAGCTTCTTGGTATAAGATTCTTTTCTCATCAGGTGTTTTTTCACTGTTTAATAGGGCTAACAATTCGCTTTCCATTCTTTTAAGTCTGCTTTTACGGGGATCTAGATACGTGTCTGGATTCCTTTGCAGTGAGGCGTACACCTCGTGGGGAATCACTACCACTTTCTTCATTATATTAATCTAGTCAGTAAAGGACCCAAAACTGAAAATAAGATGGGGAGAAATGACCCTCCTGTTTGTACAATAATTCGTTTTTTCTTCGCTACAGTTTGGCTTTTACGAGCGAGTGCACGTATTATGTTCTTGTAGCGGCGTAGGCGAGCCTTCTGATGGGTTTTCATTGATACATTGCAATTTATAACGTTAAGACAGATTTCACAGATGCATTTTAAAAAGTCGGCATCGATATTTTTAATAAACATCTGCTGCATTGCCCGGGGCAGTCGATGATAGATTTTTATTAATTCACGGTATTTCTTTAGTCTCTTTGTCATTCTGGAATATACACCGTTTCAGGCTCGTTTGGAAATATATTCGTTCGCAGAAGCACTCTAAACGTGTTTCGCGGATGAAGGTCGCAAAGCAAATATCCGTAACGCGTGCTTGTAGCTTCTTTATAAACTTCCAAAAACTCCTTACGCTGATTCGGGAACATTTGATTGACTAATACCCCAATTTGTGATACATCTCTACGTTGCGCGAATAAGACTAGATATTGCGTATTTAACGACACATCGCGCATGTATCTATTTTTGAAAAATAGATTCTGATTGATGAAGAACACGCTTATGTTAAGATGGTGGGAGAATACTGTAAATGTCTCGGCAAACGTTTTATCCATTTCCAACATGAGATCGTCAATTACAATGATTGTATGTTCATTTCCCTTTAACGAATTAACGTCATATACGCCTTTGTGGAACAAAATATCATCTTGGTATTCGTTGAACACTGATTGATACGTCGAATAGCACCATATAACTTTATGCACAAATTTCGAGAACATCTCCCCCTTTTCTTTAATGATTTTAAGCATAAACACAGTTTTACCACATCCTGTAGGTCCAGATATAATACATGTGGATGGGCTCGTGAATCTGAATTTTTCTACAGAGTCCATTTCTAACACGTCACACTCCTAAGTGAGTCATTTACAAAATATTACAAATTTTGAGTGCTGATCCTTATATTTCTTCTCCCACAGAACCGTGAATGATGATGAAGTAGAGCAGCCCATCATTACGGATGACCTCGACGACAGTGTAGTTGTGATCTCCTCCCCTGAACCCTCACCAGCGACAACGGTAGCACGTCCAAAGCGGAGGTATGAGACCCCCGCGTCAGGTATAAAGCGCCCGAAATACGCGCCTGTTGCAGCGGTAATAGATCCACAACCCTCAACCTCTTACGCAACAACACCCCCAGCAGCACCTAATATATCCCCTTATTCATCCGCCGCCCCCCGTTCTGTTAAGTCTACAATAATAGAGCCCCAACCATCAACCTCCTACGCAACAGGGCCCCCATCAGCAGCACCTTCCGCTAATATACCCCCTAATTCATCCGCCGCCCCCCGTTCTGTTGAGGAAGATATAACGCTGGAATTGGTGCGCTCCGCAGCCCCCACCCCAGCCTTGACTAGAAATCGGTATAGAGTCAGGGTCGACCTTAGAGTCATGTATAGCAATGGTATTGAGCGCGGACTACGCCGGGTTGTAGAGCGTATTATAGAGTTTGCTCTTCAGAATCGCGACGAGCGTGAAGTCAGGACGAGTCTGTCCTTTGGATTCGGGTCAGATGACGGTGATGTAGACGATTATTGGGTGATAGTGCCATTTAGACGTTTGGCGGCTGAAGATGTAGAATATATATGTCGAGGGGTATGTCCCTAAAAGGGCCACTCGATTGTTGAAGACGACTAAGGACGATGAATACCGGGGGTGGTCCCCTTGGTTAGAGTCGGAATTGTATCCGAAGGATAATCGACAACGTCACTCTCGGGTTACCAGTGGATGCACTCGGCGCTCGCGCCTTGTCAAAAAAATGTGTGTGGATGTCACTGACCACTCTTACCTCAATTGGTTGTAAAGTTTCGGAAGATCACCTTTGAGTGCTTCCGTACGGAGGTTGTAACGAGTTTATGCGGTGAATGGAAACGACTAACTAAATTTAACAGAGTCTTTTTATTAATTCACTTTGGGACAGAATTCTTTTTATTGTAAAAATAATATTTAATTAAATTAAATGAAATTAAATTAATTAAATTAAAATTAATTAATACTTTAACTTTAGTTAAGTAAAAAAATGGCGATTATATTTACAGCTCTTAAGGTGAGACTTAAGACAGATTAATCGGTAACAAGTTAACGAAAGCGCAATGAACAATTTATATATATTTTAAGTTAAGTTCCATTATCAAATGGAAGCTAAATTTATCGGCAGGGGTAGTGCCACTGCAGGAATAATTACAGACTTAGGTCACAGAGTTTACGTAGAATGAAGATGGTTAGAAGGCAAAGAACCCCGTTTCCGACGCTCTCGGGGTTTTTATAACCTCGGGGTAGGCGGAGACGAGGTAAACTAAGGGTCACCCTCTTACGGGCGGAGCCTAACAGCAAGCGCCTATAATAGTTTTCTATATTCGAATTTAAGCGGAGGCGACGTTAATTGACTGCCTCGATTGGGAGATGGAACTTCGGGAGAGTTCCGGGGGCGAACCAATCATGATCGAAATAGGTTTCGCGGAATTTACATTTTTCTTTTGATAATAAAGCATAATTATAGGATCGAGAGGCGCCAGAGGGGCGGCATGAAAAGAGGGTCGAACCTATACAAAAGGGAACTGATTTGGAAGGAATTTATAGGGCGCAAATGAATTTCATATTCGAGATAACCACTTTTGCGTGATTCTTTGGAAAAGAGAAATAGTGGTTAGGGAGAGCTGAAATTTGGTAGGCGAGTAGGTCGAGCTAGGGGAAATCTGGTGGGCTATAGGTTGACACAATTATGCTTTATCTATGGGAATAGGTCAAGATTTTAGGAAAATTTAATAATAAAAAAATATAAAAACTGAGGTGTTTATAGACGCTTGCCTTGCATCACGTGATGCTGACAATAATAGAGACGCGGAGGGATCGAAGAATTCATGCGATGTGCATATTTTTATAAGCACCTCGCATCTAACAATTTAGATTGGGATTACTGGGATTTATGTGGATTAATGGGATTACTGGGATTTCTACGGATTACATGGGATTAATGGGATTTATTTGGATTACATGGGATTTCTCCGCGTATGAAAGAATGCACACTCTGTGATGTCAGAACAAAGGAATTTTGGGTTCAAGGTTTAGAATGCAATTCGTCGGAGACGAACTTTTTTGTACCGTAAGGATTTACACTACGGGACATATATTAGGACGTATAATGCAAGCCGCCCAAAGTAGTATAGCCTTCAATATGGACAACTTCACGGTAAATATTGACCATGTATACCGTGTTGCGGGTCATAGTGCCATACCGTATACTCTTAACCTCAATTCTCAAGCTATTATAGACGGCATATAAACGTCGATCGTGGTTGCGGCTTTATAGCAGTACTCTTAGCACGTATGTTTACTGTACAAAATACACGAACTCAAAAAATTTGGTTGCCTACAGTCGTGGAGCGTGCCCGTAAACTAGCTGTAGACTGTGAACTTGAATTTGACTGTAATATGGGTCCTGAAGAGCTGAGAAGGGTAGAACAGGAAATGAATGTCCGCATAGTTGTGTTTGGGTTGGATGATCGTCGTAGGACTGTGTATGTTTTTAAAAGCTGTGTGAGAGATCGTACAAGGCCCCTACTTATTTTAGGATTGTCAGGGACAACGTATCTCCCCATCCGTAATATAAGGTGGCTTTACGCGAGTTATGACAAAAGTCGAAAATATGGGAGACATCATGATTTGTGTAAGGGGTGCCTCGAGTTTGCGGATGATATAGTGAGACATTGTAAAGAATGTCACATGGTATGTGAGCAGTGTAAAAGCACCAAATGTGAAAGCCGTGTAGTTGAAGCTGAGAAGAGAGACTGTGATGTGTGTAGACGCACATTTTTCAATAATAGCTGTTTTGATTTCCATAAATCAATTGGCACGTGCAGGAAAATGAGAATCTGTGAATGTGGTATGTTTCACACAATGGATAATTGGGGAAAATTTAAGCACAAGTGTGACGTAATTCACTGTCCTACATGCCAGGAGGAATATAAGGCGGATGGAGTAAAGCATGTATGTTATATGAAAGATGCTAAGCCTAAAAATAACCCTTGTATAACTGTATACTACGATATAGAAACATATACGAACGCTGAAACCAAAGAGGTAATTCCACATTTACTTGTGAGCCAGACTATCTGTGATGAGTGTATGGATATCGAATGTGACGAGTGTATGGATATCGAATGTGACGAGTGCCCCAAATGTGGTAAACGGACAAACGTTTTTAAAACGAATGTCAGCGATAGTCCTGTGAAACTATTTGTGTCCTATACTGTCAAGTTAGCCGACAAGTTCAAAAAAATGACTGTGTATATTCTCGCCCATAACGGGGCAAAGTTTGACACGCAGTTCCTTTATAAGGAGTTGCTTGAACACGAATCCTCTGAGATATTTACAGGTGATCCATTGAAAAGAGGCAACAAATTAATACAGATGCAGATAAGAGGCAATGTACAATTTAAAGATACTTTATTATTCACACCTTGTAAATTAGCAAAGCTACCCAAGGTGATGGGAGTAGCAGCTGAAGTTTCCAAAGGATACTTCCCTTACACTTTCCTCACCAGCGAGACTTTAAACTACGTAGGCCCACCACCCCCCAAACATTATTTTGACTGTATGGATGAACGTGAAGACTTTGATCGATACTACGACAGTTTTAATGAAAGTAACCCTTATAATATAACTGATGAATGTGAGCGTTATTGCGTGAATGATGTGCACGTGCTTAGAGTATGTTTCCAGACCTTTAGAAGGATGTACATAGCCCGTTTCAAATGCGATCCACTGCAAGTTGCAACCACCATCGCATCATTATGTTTTACGGTGTTCAAGAATAACTTCATGCCGAAAGACGCCTTAGCCATTATTCACCGAAACAATCCCCGCAGTTACGGGCACAAGGCTATTTACTGGCTCATACACCTACAGCAACAGACAGGTGTATACATAAAGCACGCCCGCAACACGGGTGAAGTACCCATTAAGATTAATGGACGTGTTTTTTGGGTTGATGGGTTAAGTGAAAACCGTGTCACTGGTGTGAAAACTGTGTACTCCTTTAACGGTTGCTGGTGGCATGGATGCCCCGTCCTGAGTGCGGAATCACCGGTGATATCCACGGTAGGTCTCCTGCCGACTGTCTTGCATCGACCCGCACCCGCGATCAACTTATAGGATCACAGTTCACTCACAAAGTCTTGTGGGAGCATGAATATGATGCACGGATGGAAACAGACGAGGTGTACCGTGAGGAAATAAAAATGGTGCTGGATGGAAACAGACGAGGTGTACCGTGAGGGAATATCAATGGTGCTGGATCCTTTCAAATGTGGTGATACCTTGTTTGGAGGACGTACAAATCCTTTCAGACTATACTTCCCACCTACGGAGGGCGTGAAGCTCCATTACTACGATTTCTGTTCTTTATACCCATACGTGATGAAGAGCAATCCGTACCCCGTGGGCGCTCCTGAGAAACTGGTGGGACCTAGCCTACCCTGCATCAATGAATTTTCAAAAAATTTGAATGATCGTTACTTTGGGCTCTCTTTCGTAGACGTACTCCCCCCACGCAATTTATGGATGCCGATCTTACCTGTCGTTATCGACGACAAGCTCATGTTTCCCCTGTGCGTGAAGTGTGCGGAAGAGGATAACGGCGAATGTAACCATATACCCCACCAGCGTAAGATCAGAGGCGTATATACAAGTCCTGAGTTGGCCTAGCCTTGCGCCATGGTTATAGAATACTGAAGATACATGAGGTGTGGAGGTTCAGAAGCTACCCAACCTTTTCATACCATATATAAACACCTTTTTGAAGGATAAGGTTGAGGCATCAGGGTATCCGCGAGGAGTTGATACCGAAGATGAAAAGTCTGCCTATATTCAACGTTACCGTGACCGCGAAGGTACAACTTGATCGTGTCCAAATTGTAAAGAATCCTGGCAAGCGCTTTAGTGCAAAGTTGTGTCTAAACAGTCTATGGGGAAAATTTGCGCAGAATACCGGCAGAGGGAGCATTCATTTGGCACAAAGTTATAGCGATGTCTGGGATTATGCCAATGCCCCGATAAAGAGGTCATGGAGATCGTAAATGTAGGTAATACTTACGTAATAAAGTACAACAACACTGAATTTGCCACAGATACCTCAAGGGTTACAAACATACCTGTGGCCAGCTTCACAACAGCCTACGCCCGTATAAAACTTTGGGGTCTATTGCATTCTCTTGGGCGGAGAGTATTGTATGCCGATACAGATAGCGTGATATTCACAGAGAGGGAGGGTGAATACATGCCACTATTGGGGAGTTCCTCGGCGAGCTCACTGATGAGATCAAGGATGAGTATGGGGACAACGCATACGCCGACTCTTTTGCCTCAACAGGACCTAAGACTTATGGGGTACGGGTCAGGGTGGGGGAGGAAATGAAATATATCGTGAAGGCAAAGGGTATTACGCTCAACCATGCGAATCGGGAGGTTGTTAACTTTGAGTCGTTGAAGGATCTAGTATGTTTGGATGAACAGCCTCCCCAACTAATTGTAGGCACCCACAATTTCGGGCGCAGAAGCTGGGGGGCGTGAAGGAACTTAGGGGTACGATGGTGTGCCGTAACACCTATAGGAAACGTTACCAGTTACTGGTACCTATGATACCGTACCCTTTGGATACAATGATGCTTCTATTGTTAACTCACACGTCTTGTATATAATCGTATATTTGTAAATATATACAGTATATATAATATATATAAACTTGACTATCTCGTTTATTAAATCGTATTTGTAAATATATATAACTTGAATATCTCGTTATTAAATAAATCATGTTTCAAATGGCGTTCACTTTTCTGTGTGTGTGTGTGTGTGTGTGTGTGTGTGAAAGTTCTAAGCTCCGCCACTGTAAGACCGTGAGTCATGCTACTATCTGGGAGTCTCTGCGTGGTCAGTCGACCGCAGTAAGCCGAGGAGATCAGACGTGTATTCAGATCAGACGTGTATTCAAATGGCTACCTTTAATATTGCTTGTACAACGTTTACGAAATGGTATTCAGTAAAGTGCCAGGATGTGGTGGATACCGAAAAACTTCCTATTCCTCCCTCCTATGCCTCTTTTAAAAACACATTGGATTGTGCGAAGTTCCAAGATGTACAAATACTCTACGGATGTTCTGGTGAGACCGTTGAAGGCTTTCGTTGCACAGACGATGTGCTGAAGTATACTGCAGAGCTAAACTTTATAAAGTCTCACATACACCGTGAAGTAAAAGAAACAACGCGTGCAGAAGAGAAGCAGCAGGTATGGATAATGAGTCTTGCTGATGGGTGGTGTGACAAGCGGTATTACGTCATGCTACACCATGTCGATTACTCATACCCTACGACTGAAAATGTGAATCTCGTGATCATGGACAATCTTAAGTATTTTTATCACTATATTAACGTATATCATGATGAGGTTCGTAGTGAGGTTGTGGCTAGTGCCCTGCGTGAATTTTTAACAGAGTTTAGAGACGAGTATCGTTTGATGGGCAGAAAGGAAAAATATGAACATATGTTCCTCTCAAATAGTGCGCCGGAGTGTGGAGATGTTTAGTAAAACATAAAATGTTCCTAGTTCTTATCCAAACTGTCTGGTGCGTAGGCTGGTAGTGATATTCTTGTACCGGTACAACAATTCGACTCGCGGAACAAGCCCATTCACGTATCATCGAGTCAGCCGCCCGTCGAACTATTCCTGCCTACCTGCGTGCCTCACACGGCTCATAGTTATCTCAGAGCTTGAGCCGAGTGGACGTGCGCTCCTCGAATACGATGGAACTTCCTTTGAGCAGCATTCTCAACGCCTCGTACGATGTGTCCGTGACGAAATCGTTGCGCGTGTTCAGGCGTAATTCCGGTACCATTAGCTATGTACTGGAAACGGAATGTAGACCGACAAACAAACGGGTTTATTTAAGTATCGAGGAGATGAATAGAATCTTTGTGATAGTTGAGAAGTGGAGTGAAGATCGTTATAAAATACCTGATAACATAGGTACAAGAAGAGAGCAGATTAGTGACGCACCCTCATACGCCGTTGTGTATAAATAACGATCGGCCGTGCATTGATATACGGCTGATGTGGAAGAATGCTTCTGATAATAACGCTCTTATTCCTACGCGAAACCGTTTCATCCTCGACAGAATGTTTGAAATCGTCGGATTCCGTAAGCTGAAACCTATATTAGACGCGCGTGTTACGGACATGCTTTATTTTGATACAGTACTTGAATACGCCTACACCGCTCTGCTCGATGGGTTTACAGAGTGTAGGACTGGTGAGAATGGTCTAGAGCTGGACGTTTATTTAAAAAGTTTAGACTCTTTGAAATACCATGAACTTTGGTACAAAGCAATTGATCGGTACAAGGCTGAGCTCACCTACACCGTTCACCCTGAAGAACTATTTCTTTATATAACGCGCAGTTGTCGTAACGATTTAGAAGATTATTTCAATTGCCGCTATGTTGAGTGAGTTCACGATTGAAAAGCTCGAGTCGGTAGAAATAAACCCTCGATTGGAAAAGCGTGTTTATAAACTTGTATTTAATAATGTAGCTAACGATGAACTCTTTGTGCGTGCTTTTGATTGTATTCTAGACGTGTTTAAAGATGACTTACCAACCGGTTGTAAAGTGGGAACAAAAATAGTACTGAACGATATGAAAGCCTTCATATCGAATACAGGTTTCCCTATACTTTAAGCGGTGAAATATTATTAAGCCGCATATACTGCGTAATGCAGAGCAATAATGATGTAATTGTAAACTCGATTAAGACCGAGTTTAGTATTTTGAAAAAAAAAGTGAATTGTATTTATATTTTGCTTGACATTTCTCCTGTACTGATTATACGCATATTTCTATTGATTTGTGTTTATATATATATTTTGCGTGATATTTCTCCTGTACTGTTATGTACATATTTCTATTGAAGTGTATATTTATTTGAAATGTATATTTTATTTTATATATATCCATAATTGTGTGTATATATTTCCTGTACTGTTATATGCATATTCCTCAAATGTATATTTATTTTCTATATATTTATAATAAACAGATGATGCAATGTTGTTTTACTTAATTGTTATGCCTTCTACTACCGGTATTCTTTTAAGAAATATAATAATGCATACAACGGTATTGCGGTATCGGGCAATATTTAAGCCTTCTAAGCCAACTGGCTAATTAGGAGTCTATAATAATGTATACAATGGTATCTGGCAACTCAGTCTTCGATTAAATGAATACATGGCGCTATCTGGCAACTCAAGCCATTTACAGCCAACTGGCTGATTAGGCGTATATAATAATAATGTATACAATAATACTGCTAAAAAGAGGTATCTGGCAACTCAAGCCGTTTACAGCCAACTGGCTGATTAGGAGTCTATAATAATGTATACAATGGTATCGCGGTATCTGGCAACTCAAGCCATTTACGCCAACTGGCTGATTAGGAGCCTATAAAACAACGCCTACTCGGCTGAAGTCTTAATGTGCACTTGGCTCTGCCAGGTGAACACCTCTCCTCCTCCTTTCTCTCCTCCTTCTTTCTCTTGGGGGATAACGCCGCCTCCAAGTTTCCCCCCACCCCCCTTTACAACACCCCCTCCCCCTTTGCAACATTACATAATAACCTGCAACATTCTTGCACTCTCCCCTTTTGCGGCTATACTACTAACGACTTCAACAAATTGTTGGTATTTTGGGAATGAATTGTCTAGAAAACTGAGATTTGATATTTTTCCAAATGTTGAATTTACGTCAAAGTCGAATCTTTTTTCCAGATATGTAATTGCAGAATTATGAAATAATTTGAAGTCTTCAATAATCTTCTGAGTCTCTGTGGCATCTAAATTTTTAAAATGTTGGTGAACTTGATAGCCGAAAAATTCCTCATCATATCGGGATTTTAACTTATTTTTTAAATTAGTCAAAATATTGAAAACATCTGCAGCAGAAGTTTCATTTTTCTCAAGTTCTTTAACAGCTAGTTCAAATATCCCCATTACATGCTGCGAGAACAACAAATAAATTTCAATAACTTGGGGTATTTCTGTTGAATCATCTTCAATTGAAAGAAGTTTAAATAATTGCTTAGAGCAATCAGTTGGTCTGCTTAGGAAATAAGAACTTAAGGCTTGCCAAGAAAGCAAAATTCTTTCAATACATGGCTGTAAAGATAGCCACCTAGTAGGTACATGGCGAAGAATTTCTCTAAAATCTGTTTCTACAAATAAATGAAAATCTTTAAGATTTTCGCGTCTTTTTGCTGACACAGAAAAGTGGCCATATATTTTTAGGATAATATTTTCTATGTCCACACTCAAATTTCCCAAAGCAAATTTTACTGTATTGTGTAAAATGTGTGCATGGCAATTAGCTTTAACAACACTTTCATTCAGTGTATGGATGTTAGTATATAAAGGGTGCTTACTTCCAAAATTGTAATTCGCATTATCTGCACTCAGAGATGGGCACAGTGGCGGTCCTAGCTTACATGACGCCCTGGGCGAACCTCACCTTCAGCGCCCCCCCCCCCTGTTCGCCAACACACACACATTCGAATCCCCCCAAAATAAAGGACAGACATAACTCTTTCACAAAATAACTTTTTATTGGACTAATTGTTGGAACTTCAGAACCAAAACAAAGACTCAAATTTCTGAATTTTACAAATCCTTCATCACGTAAATAGAATAACTCACTTAAGAGAATGTAATTATGATACTATGAACAGGAAAAATACAAATTAAATTGCACAACTGCCATAAATAAACTAGAGAATCAAATTTCTAAATTGTACAAATGCTCTATCACATAAATAGAATAAGACACTTAAGAGAGGGTAATTATTATGCTACACTTTGAACAAGAAACAAAATAAATTGCACCACAGCACAACTGCCATCTAAAGCCTGACTCTTCTTACCTTCCTTGATGCAAAGTCATTGATCTTTTATTATTTATTTTATTTTATTTTTTATTTTTATTTATTTCTTTATTTATTTATTCTTATTTTTATTTTTATTTTTTTGCAGGCGCTCATGCCGCCCCTCCACAAATGCCGCCCTGTGCGGCTGCCCATATTGCCCATATGAGGAACCGCCACTGGATGGGCAGTATCTTGTATCTTAAGATACAAAAAGTATCTTAAGATACAAGATACGCGTCTGAGATACGTATCTTAGATACTTTATTTTTGGAGGATCTTGAGAAGTATCTAAGATACATTTTGTCATGTAGCTTGTATCCCGGGATACACTTTCAAAGATACTTTCATAAGATACTTTTTAAATAGAGACGCTAATAACTATTCATGAAATATGATCATATCTGACGCACGTTGAAGCAGGCCGGCGATTGCTGTTACATGTTTGTACATGAATACTACCGTTGCGCTGCGCGCACAGTCTCGGCACAGACGTACTCAGGTTTCATCTTGTATCCCGCGGTTTTAACATGTTTTAACATGATTAAAAATCAGGAATTATACATATATTTGCTTATTCCTGCAAATATATTTATTATGAGGAAAACTTTATTTTTTCTTCGTGAGTAGGTAACTGAGCATACCTGTATTAACAATTTATTTGAAATACATAAATTGAAAAAGTGTCGTTTATTTTATTTTTCCATACCTAAAAATTTTCAGGATTATTTATACATATTTACTTTGTGCTTTCCTTTTAGTTATATCACTATATGAATACTGAGATATGAAGTACCATTGATTTGGCACTTATTTATATCCAGAAAATATAATAATAAACAATTCAATGAGACAACTCGTGCGCTCATGGCTCACCAGGTGAAACTAAACTCAAATAATTATTCTTTCAAAAGTATTATGGAAAAACTATACGCACTCACAACATGGTATCATATGTGGTACATTTATTTCATAATTAAATATCTATACAAAATTGCCTCGGGATTGGCGACATAGCCTATTGGGAATGAAATAATTGAATTGCCATACGTACAAAGAACCTGTACGTATGAATCAGCCCCACATAGCAACAAGAAAACCCAATTTATTATTTAGTCTACCAAAAGGTAGTAGACACAACAAAATCATGCTAGTTCGGCAAATAATACACCAGAACCAAGGAACGGCTCTCAGGGCTGTTTATGTTACAGCGAAGCTTTAAACTGGGAGGATGTCTTTGTCCCCCCCTCTAGTTCTGAGTGAATTCCTTATAATATAAAACCTAAGACTATAAAAGGATAGGCCTATTCCTTCAGGGGTTTATATAGTGACTGCCTATATTAATTACCTTAAGTAAATTCGCCGCGTAACTCCATCGTGGCGGCCCTACACCGAAAATGATCGTAACGCCCTACATCGAAACAAACAAAGACCCAGCAAAAATAAGGTGAGGCAATTTCAGTTTTCATTAACATAAGGTTTCGCCAATCCGGGCGCTAAAATTACCGTAATCACTTAAATATAAAACGGTCCTTTAACAACCTACATATTTCTAACTCTCTAACGAAAAGGCATAGGGCTTTTGTCGGTAACCCTCCACTGACGTCTGTTGGAAATTTCCAACGGATGAGGGCACAGGCAATCAACCCATAGCCCTATATAGTTTTTTCAAAAGTATCTTGTATCTTAAAAATGTATCTTGTATCTGTAACTTGTATCTGTATCTTGAAGATACAGTTTTTTCGAGTATCTTGTATCTGTATCTCAGATACATTTTTGTTGGGTATCTTGTATCTGTATCTCAGATACAATTTCCAAGTATCTTGCCCATCTCTGTCTGCACTGAAACAAGACACTCTTTTCCAATCAAGTTGCAAATTGTCCATAGTGTTTTTCAAACATTTAAACATTCCGTCTGCACTTTCATCAGCGTTCTCGAAAAAGTCGATTAAATAATTTACGGTACCATATTCCATATTAAAATATTGAAATATTGAGCACATACTGGGAACATTTTCATGTTTTTATTGTTTGAAGCATCGATTTGAAGGCAAAAATATAGAGGGGGATCATGTTGTTTCAGATCGTTCAATATTACTTCTAATGTTTTTTTACCTAATACGTTTGTAACAATTGCCTCAGATTTGGTTCTACCGCAAGATATTTTGGCTGCTACTTTTGAATCCCGGTAAAGTTTTGAATTCAATTTCAAACTACAATCAAGCGAGTTGTAAGAATGATTATGTTTAACTGCGTGATATATCTGAGTTACTTCGGAAGAAACTATTATATCCTCTTCTTTAGAATTTGCTTTTACAATAAATTTATCTATTAAAGAACACGAAGTTGATGCTCTTATTTTAGATTTATGCCCATCTGAATTTTTATGCTGCGTTACTGCTAAAACACCCATATATCCAACTTTAAAGACAAGTTGGCAAATAATACATTTTGCTTCTTGCGGATTATTAGTTGCTGCCAACCAATCATAATCCTTCTCCCAATTTTTGTTATATGAGCATAAGCGTTTCTTCTTCTTCATTGAGGGTTCCATCTTTAAAAAAAATTATCCCATTGTGGTGCCGCGTTTGTTAGCGGGCTAGAGATAAAGTAAAGGCCAATTTGAGGCTTTATTCAACATAAACATAGCATAGATCTGAAACACAGAAAACAATAATTAGTAAAGACTTGTTACACAGAAAACAATAATTAGTAAAGACTTGTTACACAGAAAACAATAATTAGTAAAGACTCATTACATTCCTCTCTTCTTTTATAATACGTGATACATTGCACGGTAAGAAACAAAACGACAAGTTCAAGATATTTTGGAAGAAAGAAGAGTCTACAAGTTTAGGCGTTGAGCGGGTATCTGATTCGAGTGCTTCTTCTCAGAGGGGGATTCGTCTCGGAGGTTACTGACACAGGTGGGCCCCTCTCGACTTCGACTGGAGTCGCTTCGACGGGAGCTGTTGGGACCGTGTGTCGGCGGATCTCAGCGGGTTCTGAGTCGTCCGTTAGCGGGGTGGAATTGATTGGCGGACTGGGTACGGGGGGTTCATAGTGATTCGTGTCATCCGTATTGCTACGTCCCGCCGGTGCCAGGTCCCTGATGGATACGGTATCTTCTCTCCCATTCGGATGCCGTATAAACGCGTAGTTGGGGTTTGCCTCAATTAACTCAACTTCCTCGACGAGGGGGTCGTTCTTGGATCGGCGAATGAATTGGCGAAGGAGTACAGTTCCCGGAGAAGACAGCCACGTCGGTAGTGCAGAACCGGTAGAAGTACGCCGCGGGTGCGTGAATAGACGCTCGTGAGGAGTTTCGTTCGTGGCCGTACACAGCAGCGATCTAATCGAGTGCAGCGCGTCTGGTAGGACGGACTCCCATTGCGACATCGGCAACCTGCGATCTTCTGTGGCTAGTTTGATGGTGTTCATGATGATTCCATTGTAACGTTCGCATTGCCCGTTTCCTTGGGGGTAATACGGCGTTGTGCGACTAGTCGCGATACCATGTTTAGTTAGGAACAGTTTTAGTTCCGAAGACAAACGATGTCCCTCGATCTGTGTGGATGTAAGAGGGAGTTCCGAAGGTAGAAAATAACTCGGTGAGACGGGCGATAACGGTTGACGTGTTCGTATCACGGCACGGGAAGGCAAAAGGAAAGCGTGAATACTCGTCGATCACTGTTAGGATGTAAGGTCGCGAAGTTGCGCTCGGAAGCGGGCCTTTAAAGTCGATGTTAAGTCGGTCAAACGGGGACATGGCCCGTATTAAGTGACTAACTTCTGGTTTATAGTACTGTGGCTTACATTTAGCGCATGTTTGGCATTCCGACGTAACTCGTTTGATGTCATCCACTGAGAATGGTAGGTTCCTAGCTCTCACAAAATGAGTCATTCGGCGGACTCCTGGGTGTATCAGATTAACATGCAGCTGGGCGAGGGATATTCTTGGAGTAGCAGCGCAAAAGGATCGCGACAATGCGTCTGCGGCTCGGTTCTCGGGGCCCGGTCTGTATTTTATTGTGAATGAGTAGCCGGCTAGTTCTACACGCCAACGGAGAATCTTATCGTTCTTAATACGACCAGTAGCTTTTCCATCGAACATGAAAGATACGCTCCGCTGGTCGGTGACGACAGTAAAGTGTCGATAAGCTAAGAAGTGCTTCCACTTGCGAGTGGATTCGATTACAGCGTATGCCTCCTTTTCAACGATGTGATGGCGACGTTCTGTGTTATTCAGAGCGCGAGAAAAGAACGCCACCGGGCGGGCGTTCTGGGTGAGGGTGGCTCCGATTGCTGAAGAGGAAGCGTCCGTCTCCACAGTGAACAGCAGTTCTTCATCGATTGAACCGACGACAGCTTTCGAGATATCATCTTTGAGTGTTTGGATCGTTGATACTTCCTCGCGAGTTAATGGGAATGATGAAACGTTGAGCAGAGGTTTGATCTTGAGGGAATAGTTCTGAATCCATTTAGCATAGTATGCGAATAGTCCGATTACGCGTTGTAGAGACGACTTGTTGCGAGAAGTTTGAAGTTCTTGTCGTGGCCGGAGGCGTTCGGGATCGGGCCGCAATACGCCACGAGAGATAGAATATCCGAGCAGGTGCACTGATGTCATCGAAAGCTTGCATTTTTCCTTGTTTAGACTCAGATTTACTCGTTTAGCGGCTTCCCAGAAATGTCGAAGGTTCTCATCGTGCTCTTCCCAAGTGGTTCCGCAGATGGTGAGATCGTCGAGGTAGGCGTATGTTGATGATAAGTTGTTCGAGGATATGAATTCGTTCATGACGCGTTGGAAGGCCGCGGCTCCGTTAGTTACTCCCATAGGGATCCTTCTGAATTGGTATAGATTTCCGTCAGCCTCGAATGCTGTGAAAGGTCGTTCAGACGGATCGATTTCTACCTGGTAGTATGCGCTTGACAGATCAATTACGCTGTAGTATTTGTGTTGTGAGACTTTGTTGGCTATATCATCGATTCGCGGAAGAGGATATGCATCTAGCATGGTAAATCGGTTGACGGTTTGAGAGAAATCGATTACCATGCGTTTTTTTTTTGTTTCGGTAGATGTGATGACTACTTGAGCACGCCAGGGTGAGTTACTGGGTTCAATTATCTCATCCCTGAGTAGCTTTTCGATTTCTTTCCCAATGAAAATTTTGTCCTCAGAGCAAAATCGTCTGGACTTCGTGGCGATGGGACGACAATCGGCAGTTAAGTTGCCGAATAGTGGTGGGGCTGAAATTCTTGATCGAGTAAGGCCGCATATATGGAGTGCTGGCTCCGGACCTCCGAAATTGATGTTCAATTCCTTGTGTCTGATTAAGAATGGGGTACCGAGTATTATGTCAGCGCACAGATCCGACAAGAAGGATAGTTCGAGCTTTTCGTAGTCGCGGTCTCCCATCGTAACTTTCACTGTACATCGACCTGAGACGGCTGCGGATAGATTAGGCGAAGCCATTGATACGACGCCCGAGTGCGGAAGAATGGGCAGCTCTAAGTGTTTGGCTAGATCCTCACGAATGAAGTTGTCCGAGCTGCCAGTATCCAACAAGGCGAAACACGAACGGCCGTTGACGAGGATATCGACTGTTATGAGACGCTGTGATTTTATCCTGTTTTTGACGTGCCGAGGAAGTACTTGAGCGGCAGACTTTGGCCCAGTGGCCGGTCTTTTCACATTTCGCACAGATAGAATCCTTTGCTGGACACCTGCTTCGTGGGTGGCGTCGAGACCCGCAGAAGAAGCACAGAGCGGCTATGTTGTCGAAATTCGCAGCGGCTGAAGAGTTTGGGAGATCGTCTCCTTGGACGCAGGCAGGCCGGGCAGAGTCAGTAGTCGGCGACGGTTCGTGGCGAGAGCCAGTGGCTGCAACAGCACTGTAATGAGTGAGGTACGATTCTGAGTTTTTCTGGGCCTGATCTAATGTTCGAGCCTGGACGATAGCCTTTTCCAGTGAGAGTGTGTCATTTTCGAGTAAGCGGGTACGGATGGCGCTATCTCTATTTCCTCGGATGAAAGCGTCTCTCACAGATGAACTCCTGTTTTCGTCGGCGGAAACCGATTTGAAGTTGCAGTCATTGGCTAGTTGTTGAAGAATTTGCAAGTACTCATCGAGGGTTTCCTCGGGCTTTTGGTGACGGGTGGACAACAGGTGGCGAGCGCATACCTCGTTTGGCTTCTTGACGTAGGTGGCCTCTAAGGCTGCCATGGCATCCTCATAAGTAGAGCAGTCTTGAATGATATCAGCGACATCGGGGCCGATATGTATGAATAGAACCTCCAATTTATTGGGGTTGTGTTCGGCGATAGTACTCAAGAAATATTTGAATCCGCGCGACCATAATTTCCATAGTTTCCCAGCTTGGGGAGAATTCGGAGAAGTAATAAATTTATCCGGGCGAATCACCTTCTCCATGATATAGTAAGATTACTGGATGAATATTTGCTTGCTGTATCTGAAAGGCCGACTGAATGGTTGATTGAAATGTTGAATAAATTGTGGTGCCGCATTTGTTAGCGGGCTAGAGATAAAGTAAAGGCCAATTTGAGGCTTTATTCAACATAAACATAGCATAGATCTGAAACACAGAAAACAATAATTAGTAAAGACTTGTTACACAGAAAACAATAATTAGTAAAGACTCATTACACCCATTAATAGTTTTATGAACAAATATTTATAATGTTAATTGTTTACGACCTCTCTCGCTCATTAAATTCACTATACGATCACGGTCACGGATGAGGGACAACTGCCGTAACTCATTTTTGCTAACCGATGTTGCCGTCCTAATTTGAATTTTGAACCATGTTATCGTACAGTAAGGATGTTCATTCAATCCACTTGTTTCACCTTCGGATGAACAAGTGGACAGATCTGCTAAGATATTCATTATTGTTAAAAATTTACAACTTAATGATTAATAAGTTATGTGGACGGACATTTTATCAGGAAGGGACATATAGCGTCCTTACCGAACCCAAAAAAGGACAAGGACAGAAAGAGCTGAAAAAGGATTGTCCTTTCCAAAAAAGGACGGTTGGCAACCCTACCACTAGATGTCCCAGTCCACCTCGAACCAACAGCTTCCCTATCCTTACCTAGTATTCATAAATTTTTAGTTATCCGCCCTACTTCTGGGTCCCTACTGTCCAACTCGGAAAGGACATTTCAGGCGATCCGCACGCGCAGCAACTCCAGCCGTTATGACGTCCGACCACAGAAGGACGGTTCTCTCCTTATAAAATCGCGAACAGCGGCAGAAACGAATGCCCTACTCTCCCTCACAGAAATCCTCGGATGCTCGGTGACCGTTTACCCTCACCCTCGCCTGAACCAGAGTCAGGGCACTATCTTCGCTACTCGTTTATTGACGGTACCCAAGAACGAGTTATTAGAAGACCTCACACCACAGCTGTCATTAAGGTTCATCGATTCACGTCTCGTCAGGGAGGTACCTTCTCCTCCACCCCGCGCCAACTCCTCCTCGCGTTCAACACCCTAGTCCCTCCTGGTCGTGTTGTGTGGGGCATGGGAGACCGCGCGTCATGCGAGTTCTCGGTCCGCCCATACATTCCAGACCCGAACCCCGTTGCTTTAAGTGCAATAAGTTTGGGCACGTCAGTTCGGTATGCCTACAGCCACAACAACTGTGCGTACGTTGCGGGGACATTGCCCACCCAGAACGATGTCCCAACTCGCCTAAATGCTCAAACTGCGCTGGCACACATCCTTCTTCGTCTCGTGAATGTATTTTTTTTTAAAGTTTGAGAAGGAGGTCCGGGCCCTGCGGGTGGCGGACTTCATCAGCCTCCGAGAGGCGCGAAACAGGGTGCGGAGTCGGGAGGTGGGGCCGGGGGTCTCGTATGCTGCAGCCCTCAGCTCAGTTCCCTCGACTCGCCGTCCGGATCCGCCACTCAAACCCCCATCGACTACTAATCCCCCTTCCTGATCGGGCCCCACGCCGGATCCTGCAGCCGCCTGTCCCCCACCATGCCTACCCACCGTGAATCTCCAAACCTACACACTTCCCAGAATAGGGATTCTCGGTTCCCGTCTCCCAGGAGCCCCGCTTTCACCGCACTCCGAGAACACACCCAAACCTAGCGCCTTGGGTAAATCAAAGAGGCGGAGACGCCGAAGTGAGTCTCCAGACTCACCGACCATCCAACAAGCCTCCCTCTCTTCTCCAAAATCTAAAAGGAGAACCCGAGCACCTACCCCTTAACCTCGCCTACGATGACCCTCTCACCCTCGCACTCACCCCTGCAGAAGTTGACAGTCGTTGCTGACGTGCATGATCCACCACCTACGGCGAGACACGGGGTAGATCACCTTACATCCGAGGATCCAGTGGACGCGGCACTGGCATGCCTACATGGTGTGACCAGAGTACCCTCGGCCGCACCCTCGAGCCTCATGGATCTACCCTTAGCCCCTGGTGCCATCTTCTCTACCGCACCACGGGAGCACCATGGCTCATCCCCTTGTACCCCCACTGACCCGGCCCCTCTCGTACCTCCGGCTCTTCCCTCATCGGCCACCCAGACTTTGTACTCCCCCCCCCACCCGCCCGATTTTACTGGTACCCCCTGTCGTCGTCCCGGGTAAGCGGAACGAACGTTTTCGAAGTTAAAGATAATAAAAAACTACTTATGGAATTCAATGGATTAAGAACAGTTGTCAGAACGAGCCCTCTTAAGTATAGAAGCGAAAATAGTAGAACACTTGGATGTTTCAAAACATTAATGATTTTGCAACTATGAAATCTCGGAGGAAGACGTTTTAAGCATATTTGTTTAATCTAATTTATATCTGTTTAAGTAAGGTTTTTATTCATTTTAATTTATATCTAGTTTATTATGGATTTTTATTATTATTATTATTATCATTATTATGTAATAGCTTGGGGTCCGTGATCCCGCTAAGTTACTAGGTTTCTAAACAACAAACAAAGGCACTTACCGGTGCGTTGAATTAGATATTCTTTCGGGCCTACCATAGATTTCCTGCGTCCCACAAAGCAGTCTGCCTAAACTCTAACTTTACTAATTTATAATGTTATAAACTTATAATGTTTCAGACCAACAAAGACCCTAGGATCCACTCATGGCTGGTCTACCTAACTGTGTTCGTAATTGTGTATTATGTATGTCCTCCGTGGTGGCGGAGGGGACCTACAATTTTACGTGGGTTCCGAACCACAAGAACATAAGAAATTTATGTAAAAACTGCCTGTACATTCGCAACGACCAATTTTTACGAAACTAAATAATTATCAATTTAAAACTAATTAATTATCGATTTAAAACTAAAGATAGAATCTCTGGATCCAGAGGATCAAGTCATAATAGACTACTATCCACAAATATGTTACACTCTATATCTATTTATAACCGACATGCAAATATATCAGATCCAAAGGATCCAGTCAATTTCATTACGGTATCCATCCAACCAAAAATAAGTCACGATCCATATCGATTGCGGACCAAGTCAAAATTTACCACCATATACATTACAATATATATACTTAGGAGGAAAAGTGTAGGTGTGGCTGTAAAGACTGTACAGTAATGTAGAAATGTGTGTGCACCCATTTTGGGTCTCCCATTTAAAGGTGTTTGTGGGGCAAGTGAAGATCATGAGTTTTTCAATACCTCACAGTACTATGGGGGGCACCGCTCGGCAGAGGAATCTCTTTAAATGAGGTGTGCAAGGACAGAGAGTATCCCCTAACCCAAGATGCTGCCTCCCTATATCCCACAACACTTGTGTTGAGCTGTGGGATCTATCCCCACAAAGCCTTAATTTTACTACATTACCCCTAACTACTATTATTTACTGACAATTTTCTACCCCATTTGTCACCTTAGAAACATCACCAAATTAAACTTAGCACCAACGATTTAGTCAGATATGAATAACCATGCTCTAGTCTAGCCAAAACTCAACGAACAGCCCGCGTTGCTCTGTTTATCCCTTCGTGTTGCCATTCAGCTTTCTTTTAGTAATTTTTCCCTTTAGTGACTTTAGACTATATACATATATACACACACACGTCACCTCACTTGATTACCTATATTGTACTTCATCCATGTTATTAAAGAATATCAATACATCTTGGAATATTTTATTCTCGCTTTATTAATATCCATTAACGAAGAAAGTAAAAAGTATAATATATATTACCTATTAAATCTAAGTTGCGGTAACGGTAAGGGCATTGGGGCCGATGTTCTCTAGTTACGCATCTTGCCTTTAATATGAATAGAATTACTCATAACTAGTACAATAACAAACTGTCCCAGGACCTAATCCAAAATCAAAGGTGGGCAGGACCGAACTCCAGGAACTCGATCCTTTTTAAGGACCGTGAGCGGGAAAGTCGGTCCTTTTCTCAGTGAGGACCGAAATGAGGAGCGACGGTCCATTTTTAAGCAATTCCGGACGGTCTTTTTTAGTGATTTTAGTGTGTTTAGTGATTATTTGAAGTTCTAAAGAAGATGGATCGTTTCCTCCAGAAGACTCGGAAAGAGACAGATGAACTGAAACTTGTTTCAACACCTGGAGGAGACGAAGAATCTACTGATGTTAGTGCTTCAACTTCAAGTCAAGCAACTGGAGCTCCAGCGGAAGAACTGAACCCGGCAATCCCTGGCCGTACCTGGACAAATACTTTGAATACCTGGGCCCCAAGGGTGAGCAGAACCTGGAGTACAAGTGCTTGCTGTGCCTGCCGAACAAGAACATCCTCTCGACAAGCAACAAGAGCCAAAACAACCTCAAGCGACATGTCTCCAGGCGCCACCCTCACGTCCAGAACCAGTTCGACCAGTGCATCAAGGACGGGGTGGAGCTCCAGAAAAAGAAGCGGCGAGGATACCCTCAGGAGCGCCCCGACGACAAGAGGCAGAGGACCATGGTTCAGCCGACTATACGGGAGGCCATGGCTCGACCGTCCAGAGTCACCAAGGCTCTCTTTGAAGAGAAGGTCAGTAAATTCAATTAAAAATCTTACAACTTTGTCTAGAAGTATTTATAATCATTAAATTACACTCAAATGTCAGTCAGTTATGATGAAACGTAACAAATTTTTATTTCTTTTTAATTAGTTGATCACCTTATTTGTGGGCAACATGTTGCCTCTCGACGTCGTCGACTCCGATTCGTGGAAGGACTTTGTTAGCACCTGTGTCCCTGGCCAACACTCCATGTCTAGGAGGACGCTTACCAGGCGTACTGAAGACAGGTATTTTTTGTTTGGCTATTTAAATTCATTCTTGATAACAGTATTTTCTTTTCTTTTTCTTTTAGTGATGAGCGATGACATAATTTTGTACTTTACTTTTGTCTTTTAATAAACTTTTTAAGGTTTGACGAGAAGAGGCAGCACCTGAGGAGAGGCAGCACCTGAGGCAGCATCCTTTAAAAAGAAACCAGATGCTTATCTTGCCTTAAACCACCAGTTGGAAGCATTTGTTAGCCCTCCTCTTTATTTGAAAATGCAGACTGGAAGACCACGTCGTGAGGGGGTCGGCCCTCCTATGGCTACAGAACACTCGCATTCTCCTCCCTCGTTATCGACCACAACCAGTACCTCGAACAAGCCTTTGGACACACCTCCTCTAGAGCAGGGGTCTCACCCCAGCTAGCTACGGGTAAGCCAACAGGGTCCACGAAAGACTCGCCCCGAAAACCAGGCCTCTCGCTCTCTCCGTATGCCCATCTCACCCTCACTCTGTACAGTCGGTCTCTACTACGGCAGACGCTTGGACATGTGCCCACAAGTATGTTTAAATTTTAATTATACTTTTTACTTCAATCAAAAGAAACTAATAAACTGCGAGTTTATTTTAATCAATTTATTACAATGCTGTGAAAATATAAATTATAATACTACATTTCAATTCAAACCATTCCATTTTATTTAAGGTCGTACATGGGGATGACTGTACACTGGATTGACCAGGCCACCCTCCTCAGGCAGAAGGCAGTCTTGGCGTGCAGACGACTCGCCGGACGACACACCTTCGAGGTCCTTGCGAAGGAGATGTACAAGGTCCTCTTCGACTTCGCCATCGAGTCCAAGGTCTGCAGGACTACTACTGACAATGGCAGCAACTTCGTCAAGGCATTTAAGTAAGCAGATTTTTTTTTTTAAATTTCTTCATTCAAATTTTTTTGATTTTAAATCTTTACATTTTAATTTTTTCTATACATTGAATAAAAAAAAATATAAAAATATAATATTGAGTTTCATTGTGTAGTGTCTTTGGCAAAACGGACGAGGAGCTGCCTGAGGAGGTCCAGGAAGAGGAGGAAGAAGGTGTGGGGCGGCCCGATGATGAGGACGTCGTTCAGGTTGAGGATCTGGCATCGCTTTTGGAAGGTTAAATTATGGATTATTTATTATTTCTGATTTTTTTTTCACTTTTTACAAGTCTTGTAAGGTATTTTCTTTTCACTCAAATATATTATTGAATAAATTGAACTTTCTTTTAGCCGGTGCCACGGAGGATCCTGAATACGTCCTGCCGAAGCACACAAGGTGCGCCGCCCACACCCTGAACCTAGTGGCCACCTCCGACGCTGACAAGGCCCTGAAGAACTACCATCCTACAGGAAGGCGTACCGGACCGCCTTTGGTAAAGCTACGGAGCTGTGGAACAAGCAGTCAAGAAGTTCACAAGCCTCAGACACCATCAAGGCCGAGATAGGGATGCAGCTGACTGTCCCACCGTTTACGAGATGGAACTCCGTCTACGACGGGGTGTCCCGCCTGGTCGACATCTTCGGAGACAGGGAGAAGCTTCATGGACTACACCAGACGTGTAACATTCTTGGGGGTGCCTTCGTTCTCGTCTGGTGAGCAATATACATATTTGATTTTTTTACTTTCTTTTTGAAAAGGTAAAAAAGTAAAAAGTAAAAAGTACAATATAAAAAAGTTTAAGTACAGGACTAAAATATTAACTATTTTTTCAGCTGATATCAACTTCTTCAAAGAGTATCTTGAGGTGATGAAGCCGGTCTGTAAGGCCTTGGACACATCTGCAAGGGGAGGACAAGGTACATGGGGGCACTCCTGCCCACCTGGCCATCTCTCTCAAAATGTTGAAGGAGCAGATGGAAAGCAGCCAGCGATGTCAAGATGTGTCAGCCACTGGTATTAGCTGTCAGGGATGGGATCAAACGTCGTTTGGTCCCCATTTTGAGGATATGGACTTCCTTCTGGCAGCTGCGCTACCCCAAGTTCAAAATTGGGCTGGGTGAGGCCGGTGGATGGGGAGGCGACGTCATGTATGACGTCGAGGGAGATCAAGGCCAAGGTGAAGAAGCAGATGATGTCTATGGTGGAGAGGATTCTGGCAAGAGCGGACTCAGGCAAGGACACCAGCAGCAGCGAGGGTGAGAATGACCAGGACAATGACGACTTCTTTGAGGCTCTCTACGAGGGCGGGGAGAAGACGAAGGAGACGGGACCAAGTTGGTGGAGAAATTTCTCAGCGAGAGGCCTGTGAAAACCTTCATCTTCAACAAGGACTCGTTCCCCAGCCCGGCGTTGAAGGACTTGTTCATCAAGTTTAAACACGCCTATCCCATTCAGTGCCGCCGTGGAGAGGCTCTTCTCTTTGGGGAAGGACGTCCTCAAGCCGAAAAAGGTCAGGGCTCAGTGACAGCCATTTGAAATGCTAGTCTTCTTGAAGGGAAACTCAAGCATTTAAATTAATAACTTTTTTTCATCATTTATGTATTGTATTAAATTATAATTTACGTTAATAAAATTAAAGATTTCCGATGTCTTTAATTTCATTTTTCATTTTAATCAAATTTTTCACTTATATTATATATAAGGACCGAGGACCGAGTCGTTCCTAGGTCCTATCTTCAGAAAGGACCGTGACCGGGACCGTCGGTCCAGTTTGAGGCAAGGACCGGGACCGGGACCGTCGGTCCTTTTTGAGGCCCGGGTGCCCACCTTTGTCCAAAACTCGGTGTCACTGGCACACATCTTCCAACATATTTTTAAGAAAGATTTACTGAATTTGATATAAAACTATTGTCGAAAAGTGGATGCCACTGCCTAATGTTATGACTGTAAAAAAGTGCAGTATGACATTTGAAGAACGAATATAATGAAATACTTAGCATGGAGGAGATTGTTGACACCAATCGACCAGCGAAGTACTGGTGGGGAAACATTAGGCAGAAGACAGAGAACTCCCATTTCTCCTGTCATACCCTATTTAGCTCTTTCTCCGTGTCTCAGCTACCTGCAAGCAGTCCAGCATGCTCAACACATGCTTCTCCCTCTATTCTTCACTACACATACATGCATTTTACACAATACACAAACTCTTTAAAATTAAAGAAAAATGCATCATGAACCTTGGAGACCTTTATTTTGGCTTGTTCCTTCTTATGTAGGATATGAGAATAAACATATTTGCAGGTGCTTGCATTTGGCTCCTCCTTGCGCTAAAGAAGCATATTATATGTAACATTACAGATTCTCCAAGACTGTGTTTTGAGGAAACAAAAACATATTTTTGGAAGACTAGAGGCTTGGTGTTTGTACAGCAGCCTAAAATGCAAAATTATAATAAAACCTGAGGACAGGAGAAATTTGAATGGATTGTATGATTTGCCCCAATTTTTTTATCCTCAGCTTGGTTAAACTTCAATCAGTACTCCGTTAACCTATTGTAAGATTGTAGGCAGAGCTGGGCAAAAATACATTGAATGTATTTAAATAACTAAATACATGGGAGAAAGTATTTAAATACTAAATACTAAATACATTTTGCGAATGTATTTAGATACGAAATACAAAATACATCAATTGTATTTAAATATTTGTAAATACATTTTAAATACATACAAATTTACATATGCATTCACTAATTCACTAAGTCATGACACGCACACGATAAAGAAATCACGCTTCGACTAAGAGTGGCACACAACTGATTGAACTGACACGTTGAAACATGAACCATGCTGTACTACACTGTCGACGCGTCGTACTGTGCTAGTACAGAACGTGTATTAAACCAGTAAAAGTATTTACATTTTTAGATTTTGAGTATTTAAATACTCATTAAAGTATTTAAATACTATATTTAATAACATGAAAAACAATGTATTTATAAATACAGTTCTAAATACTGCCCAGCTCTGATTGTAGGTAAGATACTGGAAAGAATTATGAAGAATAATATTCAAGATCATTTGGAAAAATTTTAGTTTATTTCAAGTTCACCACATGGATTTAGATCAGGAAGGTCTTGTATGTCTAATCGCGGCGTACTAAGGGGGGTGCGAGGGGGGCGGTCCGCCCCGGGTGACAGCCAGGAGGGGGTGCAATCGGGAGAGTTGAAATACCAGTACAAGTTTTCACACCAAATGAAAAATTCGCCAAAGAAAGAATTTTTAAAAATGTTCAAACTATTAAACAGCTAATGTTAATTTCACTATAAAATAAATTTTTATTTTTTATTGGCAATACAAAATTTACAAACGAAAAATTAAATATTGATAAAAATTACATCGAAAGGGGAACGTTTGTGACGTTTTAGTCCATCAGTTTGTTGAGCATAGCCATGGCTGCAACTGACATTCCAAGTCTTGTTCACTTGTCACTGACTCCACATACAGTAGGTTTCATTAAATAATTATGACAAAACAGAAAGTGCTGGTGTTTATACATATCATCATCGTACTTTATACAGTGTCCAGTAATTTTTTACAATGTGGTATCATAGTGATGTTTAAGTGTTATAAATGATAATTAATGATAATTAAGGTCTCTGCTTGTCTGGGTTGATAATCTGATAATTCAATGGGTATCGGGTTGGAAAACGTTGAGAACCAAAAATTGGACAACTTCGGAGGTAGGGTTGCCAAGAGTCCTTTATTTCAGCTCATGTGTCCTTGTCCTTTGATAAACTCGGAAAGGACGCCATATGTCCTTTAATTCAGTAATTGACTCTCAAAATTTTATTCATCACTAAAAATTTGAGACGATGTTTTCAAACTTAATTAATTCGTTAACCAGGAGAAGTGAGATTCAACATTCAGATGTGATTTCTAGTAAATCAGAGTTGGCAATCCTGCCCCCATTGCCATCCTTGCTGGAGAGGAACGAGGAAGACATCGCCCGCTAACATATTTTTTGTTTTGCCAAATTGCCACATTAAACCGGCTTCATGAGTTTTTGACGCGATTCTATTTTTTATGAGTTGAAGAATATCTTCAGATGAATACTTAGGTAAGAATACTTAATTATATGAATGCTAAGTGGCGAGATGAGAGAAACAGATGTTCAGTAGAATTAATAAAAAGTGAACTTTTGACTTATTTCAATTTAAAAGACAATTGTGCCGATTTTGCTGGCAAAATAAAAAATGATACAGCTTTACTGAAGGCTGGTCGAAGTCAAGATAAGTACAATTTTATAAATAAATAAAGGCTTCATTCATTATAATGATTTGTAAATATTTTCCTGTCTTTAATTCACAAAATATAATAAAGAAATTTAAGAATACTTCATTTCAATACCAGTAGTGTGATTTTACAGTGTACGACTTTCTAAACATATTTTATTTCTGAATATAATAAAGAAATTGTAAAAAATATTGCACAAGTAAATTTTTATCATAATAAGCAATGGAATATACGGTTGCGTGCAAGTGTCCTTTATTCAAGATCTGTTGACTTGGCAACCCTATTCGGAGGCATTTGGAAGCTGCCAAAATCAGCGTTGAAGAGGCAAAGAAATGGACAGAATTGCAGTTTCTGGAGTTTATTGTGAATTTTTGCCAAACTTGTCACTGTGTTTGAGATTCTTTTTGACTCTCTCTCTATTGCTTATCAAATTGATAAAAAATTTCTTTCGCTCGACCATGAATCAGACAAGATTAACAAATCTGGCTTTACTTTCAACTGAACATGAATATGCATAGAATGTGAATTTTGATGAGGTCATTGATCATTTTGCAGAAATTAAGGCTCGAAAGCAAAGACTGTGAATCCTCTCTATTTACCTTTGGAGAATAGGCTGAGGCTCAGCCTATTCTTCAAAGGTAAATAGAGAGGATTCACACTCAGCCGCTGAGCGTTGAGACTGGATTTCCTGCGTTTTTTGTATAAAATAAAATGCAATATTACCTGTTCACTGAATTTTTAATGTCCTGCATTTTTCTTATGACAGTACTGTACTGTTTAAGAAACTACTTGCAAACATATATTTTTCTGGGTGTTTAAATTTTAAAATTATTTATAGGGGGTGCCAAAGGAAGGATCCGCCCCGGGTCTTAATCTCTTAGATTTTTTAGAGTTTGTAACTGATCAGATAGATAATGGAAATGATGTAGATGTTATTTGGATTTTAGTAAGGCATTGGACAAGGTTCCACATAGGAAACTTCTATGATAAATTAAAAGCTCATGAGATGTCGGGGTCAGTTATTAAATTGGGTAGAAAAATGGTTAGAAGACTGAACAGTAATTCTAAATGGTCATGAATCTGGGTGGCAGAAAGTGAAAGGTGGGGTACCACAGGGATCAGTTTTAGGTCCATTACTCTATTTTATACCTAAATGATTTAGAGAAGGGAGTAGGTAGTAAAGTTTCTAAATTTACAGATAATACAATAGTAGTTGCCCCAATTACAAATATAGAAAATTCTTATAAACTGCAAAGAGATCTTAATAAATTAGTTGCTTGGGCTAGTAAATGGAAGATAGAATTCAATGTTAAAGATGCAGCCATCCATTTTGGTAGAAATAATGAAAACTTTAGTTATGAGATGCAAGGGAACTGGTAAGAGGTTAAACAGGAAAAAGATCTTGGCGTTATAGTTAGTAGTAATGTAAAAATTTCTAAGCAGTGTTTAGAGGCTAGAAATAAGGCAAATAAAATGTTAGGTATTATTACGAGAAATGTTAGTTACAAGAGTAAGGAAGTGATCTGTAAATTGTATAATTATTATGTTAGGCCTTATTTAGAATACTCACACAGCAGAAATGAAATAATGTCCACTTCAATTTCACAGAGTGAACAACAATTTTCAATTTCATGTATGGATAGAAAGCTTTGAAATTTTATAATCAAATTTAATTATTAAAAAAAATTCTGTCACTCACTTCAAACAAACCTTTCAATTATAGTAGGTTATTTCAGGCCCATTAACACTTTAGCGCACATGTCCCATTACCCAATTGCTACACCCCATGTGCAAAGGATGTGTGAGCCTGAGTCTCTGCCACCACACGACATACCAATATCATGATCTATCTTCACCTTGAGATTTGAATCTGATCTTACTGCAAGAGAGCTGCAGACATTAGTGGAAGAAAAAGTGAACCTTCAGACTATATGTAGGAAAATTTACTCCAAGTGGACAATGTACAGTTCTCTTCAAGTCACAGAAGTCTGTGATAATCTAGAAGTATTTATGAACCCAGCAATATGGCCAGAAAGGACATATGTACAGTGGTTCTATGAGAAGGGAAGAAAAACACCTGCAACCCCTCTCACAAATTCTGGAGACATCATACCTCATACTATGGAGGAAAATCTAGCTGGGTCCACTGCTATACCTTGTAGAGATGGAATTCAACATAATAGAGAAATGTGCCTTCTCAAGAGATGGATGAATCCTTGTATCTTCTTAATACGACATTCAGGGTAATCCCTTATAATTGTAGAGGCCTAAGCTTAAGCAATAACAGCAAATACAGGCTGATCATAATTGATAGACTGTTAGAGAATATTTATATTCTCTGTTTGCAGGAAATATGGCTTTGGAAACAGGACTTAAAGGACCTGAATAGCCTGTCCAGTAACTTCCATGGGATCAGTGATGCCACCAGAGATAAACAAGATGGTCTCCTCACAGACCACCCACTTGGTCGGGTAGCTATCCTAATGGAGGTTAGGATATGGGAAATATATTAGTGAATTAAAACTTGGTTTAAATTGGCTAACTTGAATAGAAATTTGTGTTGACAATAAAATACTTGTCATTTTGTGTATCTACATGCCTTTTCAAGCAGTTTATAATGAAGATTACCTCATAAAATTGGGGCAGGTCAACAGTAAAATTGATAAGCTGGATACAATATACGTAGCTATTATTGGTGATTTCAATGCTAATGTACTTAATAATAATTCTTTGTTTAGTAATACTTAAAAGTCTTCTATAAGATAATAACTTGACCCTTTCATCCATATGTAGTCTTCCTGGTGATAACTTTATTTATGTCAGTGATAGTTGGCACACTACCCTTAAGGTTGGTTCACTGTAGTGTATATGTACAGCTGATACAGTATACTGTAAATCAGGCAGTTCTGAATATAGCAATTTTCTACTCCTATACTAGTTCTGATCATATGCCCACTCTTAATTGAGTTTGACAATGATTGTATTCCAGTACTGTCACAGGTAAATCATATATGTAAAATGAGGTTAGAATGGTCGAGGGTTGATGAGGGCAAATGACAGTACTGTAATAACTCTAATAAGTCTGATATATTGCTAAGATATCCCTAATGATGCTCTAGCTTGTCAGGATGTAAACTGCAGAATTGAAAGACATACACTGTACCTTGGAACTTGAAGACATGTATGAACAAACTGTTTCCACCTTCAATAATGTTAGTTTGAGCTTAAATATCTTTAGGAGAAAAACTAATCATGTAGACCTGGCTGGAGTGATTATGTGACAACTTCATAATGCATCCAGAGATGCTTTCTTAATGTGGTATGAACAATGGAGGCCAAGACAATTGACTGTATTAGGACAGAAAAAGTAAGAATCCAACAGACTTTTGTGAAGAATTAAAAGCAATAAATAATAGTGCAATGTCTCTCCCTACTGACATTGAAAATGTAACAGGCACTGAGAATAAGAACACTGCATTGGTTTATTCAATTCTGTACACAGAAACAATATTAATTGTGAGGCTACCTACAGACTAGACATAAGAAGACAGAGGCCATAAAATGCTAAGATTGTAACAAATTATGTGGTATTGATGGTGTGAGAAATGCTCTGTATGAATTGGTCCACAATTAACCCACCCCTTATATCTCCAGTCTAACTATAGAGTAGATTAAGTCTAGCCTTGTAGGGGTCAGCCTAGAGATTCCGGAAATGGTCCAGAGCGGGCAGATAAATTGAGGTCCACAGTAGGATTCCTCACCAAACTAGGTTAGGGCAATCTACCTTTACCTTTGTTAAGCTATGAGTTGATGCTGGGTCTTAGGCCACAATGTAGGCCTAATTTGTCTGACCCAGCTTAATTTAATGAGTTTACTTCTAAGTTAGAAGATCTAACTGGGCTAAAAACACAATTAGTCACTTACTGCTAGTTATTAGTCTCTCTCTTTTCTCCTTCCTGTATAATTGTCGAGAGCGTACTTGCTGGTGGGGATCTTTCTTCGTTGTCTGTTCTCGTCCCTTCTCTCGTTGCGTCTTGTCGCCCCGTTCCTCGTTTTCGTTCTATTGTTCTCCTTTTCGCGGGGCTTTTTCCACCAGCGTCGTCTTGGTTTTTTCCTAGGTTGGTTGATCGGTAATGTATATCTATTACCGAACACGCTCTTGTCACACAGTATATAAATACTAGTGTGGAGAATAACTCTGGTGAGCAACCAATTGGTTTCTTCCACCCAGTTATTGACATAAAAGGAATTTAATAATTGTTAGATTAACTACCTACCTACTCAGTGAACCATTTTCGTTACCTCCCAACTACCCACTCATCAGTTTCCATAGATGGTATTTCTGATGAACATAGAAAATTAAGTTGTGATAAATTAGTGCCTTTGTTAGCTGTGTTTTTCACAGGTTTACTGATACAGGGTGTCTTGCCAGACACAATGTTATCAGTTGTTTTAGCATCAGTAATAAAAGATAAAATGGGTAAAGTTGGTAGTGACAATAACTACAAGCCAATAGCTTTGGCCAGTACAATGTCTGAAGTGTTTGAATATATAGTGATTAATAATAATAGGCTTGAATGTTACCTGTATACTGGTGATAACCAATTTTGTTTGAAAAAGAAACTTGGTACCTACATATGTGTGTGTGTGTGTGTGTGTGTGTGTGTGTGCCTTAAAGGAGATGGTCTGTAAAAAACAAACAAGTGATGTATTTTTGTGTTTCCTGGATGCCTCTAGAGCAGAGGTTCCCAACCTTTTTAGGCCAATGCCTCCCTGTGTCCATCAATATTTGGTGATCCCCTCATAAACCTAATAATATAAGAGGGTAAGTGATTTATTAATAGAAGGTAACAATTTTAGTTTCCTAGTGCTCCCCTAATATTCTCAAATGCCCACTAGGGGGTGATGGTGCTCACATTGGGAACCACTGCTCAAGAACATTTCATTGTTAATCATGACAGATTATTTATGAAACTTATAAATTGTAATGTACCTGGTTACTTGGTTTGTATATTAATATTCTAGTATAATCACCAGACAATAATTGTAAGATGAGGTGGGGTCAATTCAGAGCCAATCTCTGTAATCAATAGTATCAGGCAGGTAGGGACATTATCTTCCTACTTATTCAATGTTTATATGGATAATCTGTCTTTTGTACTGAACACTTGTAAAATAGGCTGCTATCTTCGTACAATGACTGTAAATCATCTGATGTATGCAGGTGATCTAGTTTCAATTTCTCCATCTGTAAAAGGGCTCGGTACACTTCTGAAAGTTTGTGAATGGTATGGGAAGGACAATGACAAAATATAATCCTACTAAAAGTTATATTATGATTATGAGAACAAGGACTACAAGTACCGTATATAAAATTTCCCAAGTTTCAATTGAATGATATGTACTGTCAGAAGTGACCCAGACTAAGTATTTGGCCATATACTAACTGATAGTCTTTCAGATGACTGATATTCTACGGCAATGTAGACAGTTATATGATCAGGGAAATACTTTCATTAGAAAATTTCGGATGTGTACATTAGATGTTAAGATGATCTTCAGAACTTTTTGTATCCCAATATATGCAGCTCATTTGTTATGGAACTACAAGATGCAAAAAATATGAGAAAACTATATATTGCCTATAATAATACTTCTAAAAGTTTATTAAGGACTCCTAGATTTATAAATGGTGTTCCTTCTAGTGCCAGTTGGCTATTTGTACTCAATAAGGTGTCTAACTATGCAGTAGGGTGGGTTGAAAAATTTAATTTAATGAAACATGCTGAAAAAGATGCCAGAGTAGTCATTGATTAAGGAATAAGTCATATCTTTTAGAAATATTAATTTCAGTGCTGGCAACTATGAAAAAATAAATTGCTAACAAAGGCCACAAAAGATCCTTTTTAGCATGTTTCCTTAAATTAATTTTTCGCCTCACAGATATGAGGATCTCAACAATAAACTCAATTAATGCCAATGTCTATCAAAAAACCATTAATAAACATTGTTCTTGCTTATTTTAAAATGTAGGACGTATATGTGTTTGACCTATTGGGTTATCGTGTGTATTTGTGCCAACATGTGTATTTGTGACCTATCATTTGTTTGACCAATCATTGTGTTTCCTGATTCAGCTTTTTATTTTCTTTTGTTTCAGATTAATAGCATATCTTGCAATGGCCTCTTCTGGTATAACAAGAGAAAAAGTGAAGCATTCTGTTTTTGGAATGCCAGCAGAGCTTCCTGGCAGCCAACTACCAACTTATGAGGATGTATTCAAAGCTTATCTTAAACATAAGCTCATTACTGCAACATTTAGCACTCAGAAATACGCTGAAATTATTGCAGAAGTGGATGACATATATATATCCATGCTTCCACTCCAACAATCAACTTCAAAAGCATAGTAATTAAGGTAATGAGATTAATTGAGAAGGGACAAGAACTTAGAAAATATCCCATTAGTAAAAGATCTTCCAGCACTTATCAAAGGAAATATGATTCCTTCAGAAATTTATTTGACATATGTTGCTGCAAGTGCTATGCCTCCGGTTCTCGTAAAAGAGGTGAGTGTAAATGCGCTAAGGCAGAGAAAATCCTGAATGATGAATGGGAATTCTGGATCGATCACCATACTGAATGAAAAATGATTATAGGTAAGTTGGACAAAGTGAAAACTTCAAAACTACAACAAATGGAATACAGAAAGCATAAAAGAAAATTCTTTAAATATAAACAAAATAGTTTTGTCCAGGAAATGCAGTTGAATCCGTGTGATATTGGTGAGATCAGCTCTGAAAGTGAAAAAGGTCATCAAAATGAAGATTTTTAATTGAGCGAGTACGAGTTAGATACAGAAGCTAGCACTTCTCAAAATCGACACCAATATCCAGAATCATGCAAGGCAGTTGACTGATGCAAAATAAGCAACCGTGATGCTTGTTTAATTGCTAATGCTGTCTTAAAAGATCTTAATCTATTATCTAAAAATACTATGATTGATCCCAGTAAACTATGTCAGTACAAGATGCAATAGTTAAGTACCCTGAAATTATACGAGATGTCGCACAACTTGTTCTTGCATTACCCTCTACTCAAGTTAGTGTGGAACATTTATTTTCAGCAATTAAAATCATAAAATCTGATTTGAGAGCAGTAATGAAAGAGGACTTGATTGAAACAATCTTGTTCTTAAGAACAAACTGTTATACATAATTTTGAATTTTAAAAATCGGTTTATGAAAGAATTAAAGTATGAATTTGTTTGTTTCAAGTTTTAACTTTTAATGCAACTAGAATCATTTGATAAGTTTCTTTTCATTTTTCAGAATTTAATATTTTTTTGTTTATCATCAAAATTGTATTATAATTTTTTTTTGGATTTATGTATTAAAAAGGTCAAATTTAGAGAGTATTTTTAGCCTTTATTGCAAATATCATTCAATAGTGTATTCATCTCTGTTGTTGAGAATGATCAATGACCACTCTAACTACATTTGGATTTTGATAACTTGACAGAGCTGGAGCCGAAGCCGGAGCCAAACATTTAAAAAAGATGGCTCCAGAGCCAGAGCCAAAAGTTTTTTTTCTGGCTCCACACCCCTGGTGGAGAGTCTGCATGAAGCCACGCTATGGATTGGCATTTTGTTTCAGGTTCAAAGTGGTGTACCCAAGTCTCATCCCCAGTCACAATTAGTGAAAGGAAGTCATCCCCTTCTGTCTCATATCAAACCAATGACTCAGAAGCAATTTCTTTTCTTTGGGCACACTTTTGAGTAGCCCAGTTGCTGAATTATCATATTCACATTTCCTTCACTAATTCTTACCTCCAGTGATAGCTCTTTCTATGTGATCAACCGATTTGATCGAATGATGCTGTTAGTGCACTGCACAGTGTGAGATGTCACAGCTGATGCTGGGTGACTGCTGCGTGGCTCATCATTGAGGCTGGTTCTCCCTCTCTCCAATGATCTCACACATTTAAACCAGCGTCCAACTGTGCTTCGATCAACATCATCTCAGTTATTGTTATGTTGATGCTTGTGAATATTTCAAACTGTTTCTCTATGGTTAATAACTCAATAACAGCTCTCTGTTTATGATGCACAGCACTGTCAGACACCATTTTCAAAACTGCATTAGCCATTGGTTTTATACAAGGGCATTTAAAAGCGGTTTTATACAAGGGGAGGTTCAAACTGGAAAAATCCAGTTACGTGAAGCATAGAAAGTTCAAACTTACGGTCCAAAAGACATTTCAGCCCCATGGCCTATTATTTAGCTAAAAAAAAAAGGGGGGGGGGGGCAAAATATATTGAGTGCCCCTAGTATTTTGTAAATAGTTTCTTATTAAAGGATTGATTTTATAAATTTTTAATACTTCCTTAATCCATGAATGCACTTCACTTCTTACAGTGTATCCACATCATCTAAGTTCACTGATTTTTTTTCCTACACTTTTCTATTATGATCTTATTTATCAATATCTTGTCCTTTGTTCCGTGAGTCCCCCCTACTGCAGCCTTTTTGTTCCACATTCATTATTTCATTTTCTTCCATATGATCAGTCAATTCTCTGGTTAGTATTTTATACATGGTTGGAAGACAATCCAAGTGGCCTGTATTTGTTAGATAAGTATATAATGTAATGATGGGGTTTTACTTCCTATGAAGCATCTACAGTCATATGATGGAGAGGGACCTATGGTTTTACATGGGATCCAAACCAGAAGTCACTACATAATCTAGATGCAGCAGATGGTCTCCAATCCAACTACTAACTCATTGTTGCTTAACTTTGCTGATCAAGAGAAAGCAGTGTTGTAACATTGGATATGATGCAGCCCAGGATGTGTCATTTTGAGAATGGTAACTAAAAAAGAATTATTGGGTATGAGTGCTGGCTCTGCAATTGACTCTTTACCCAAATAGACAGACACAAATCAATGCAATACAAACAATTCATTCCAAAATACCTTACCAAAGGTCTCGTAGGGAATCAGTAAAAAAATTAAAGGCACTATATTTTCACTGAACAAAGTTTATATAGAAATAGTTAAATGAATTGAAAGTTCTCAAACTTATGTTCTTTGTGGTTCAGAACCCACGTAAAATTGTAGGTCCCCTCTGCCACCATGGAGGACATGCACAATACACAATTATGAACACAGTTAGGTAGACCAGCCATGAGTGGATCCTAGGGTCTTTGTTGGTCTGAAACATTATAACATTGCATTATAACATAGTCTGACATGTTCACTTAGTACAGTCATTCCTTGCTTTACAGAAATTCAATTTGTTGCATTATTATGTGTGTGTGTTACATTGTAGAGTTAAGATTTTGTTCTGTAGGAACATATCTCCAAATATATAATGGGAGTTCAATGGGAAAACAGGATTCAATGTATGAAAATCCACTTATGGAAGGATTTTACGGAATGTAACCCTTCTGTAAAGTGAGGGATTACTGCACTCATTTTGATACAAAACTATGACATCACAAGTAAAATTTAATTGATATTACATATTACTATTTTTATTGAATTGAATTGAATAACCTTTATTATTAATAAAATAAATACAATTCTACAATTTTTGTTGTTACAGTAAATTCAACAAAATAAATAATTGTGAAATTGGACTATTTATTTTATTTTATTTGGCCCTTAAGCTTTAGGCTTTACTGGGCTGTCAATTAAAAATAAAAGTTATTATTATTAATAATATAGAATCATGAATAAGAACTGTTAATTACAGTATGTATTAATATTACAGTAAGTTATTATTACACTATAAATAAAATTGTTAAAAGTTGAAGATATATGAATACTATACAAAGAAATCAATACAGTATTAGACACAACAGATGAACAAGTAATGTACATTTAATCCTACATTTTTATTAGTATTCCATTATTAATTGAGATTTCAACTTGTTTTTAAACAAGTTTACATTCATATTACTTTTTATATTAGCTCATGTAAATCATTTCAGTTTCAGTCCAATGAAAATTGGTAATTTTTAAAATGAAAATTTAAATTGAGGAATAACATGTTTTAATCTATTTCTAGTCTGATCTGAGTAGATTTTTTGAGGAGTCAAAATATTTATTTACCTTTTGTTAGTTAATGATTTTGTTCTTACACTTGCATCTAAAATAAAATGTGTCTGTTTGATTACATCTTTGAGCTTTAGTAGTTTTAGCTCTTTAAATAATGCACTAGAATGATCATGGAAGTTGGTAGTGTTTAAAGTGTTGTTAGCAGAATTTCCGCATACAAGGAACAACAACAAGAGTATGATAGAATTAATAAAACCTGTTTAGTGACTACATGTCTGTTTAAATATATCAAGCAATGCTGCTTGAAATAATTTTTGAGATATAATTTACACGATTATTCCACTGCATATTCTTATCTAGCCATTACACCAAGAAATTTTATTACAGTACACTCCTTTACAGCAATTTCATCAATATTTAGTTCATGTGAACATGCTCTATTTTGATTTGGCTCTGTTCATGTATTAGGGTTATACTCATTTTATATTACATGTACACAATAACTGAAGAACACTGCAATGATGAAAATATAGAGAAAACATATATTGGGTAATTAACCAATGTTTATAAAAATATCTCTACAGAATCTTCCACCCAACATATGCTAAAGAAAGTGTTCATTGGGCAGAACATTCTGAAAGTGAGCATTTGGTAAATGGCCTACACCCTAAACAGAAAGATTGACCTGGGCCAAGTAAAGCCTGCCTTAGGCATTCCAAAATCCATGAGTGTGGGACACTATCAAATGCCTTCTGATAGTCTATCCATGCCATACTAAGGTTTCTGCCTCTCTTTTTACAGTCTTCAAGGATAGTTTTGTTGATGAGCAGCTGATCCTTTGTACCTAAGCAGTTTCTTCTACATCCTTTCTGTTCTTTTTCCAGATAGTCTCCAGCATCAGGTGTTCATACATACTGTCTGCAATTAGGCCTATAAAAAGTTTATAGGTGGTGGTGAGACAGCAGATTGGGCGGTATTTATTTGGGAGATTTATCTCGCGAGTCTTAGGGATGAGGGTTGTATCTCCACTTGTTAGCCATTCTGGTGTTTCTTCTACTCCCTGCAAAATCCTGTGAAAGGCGGCAGTATAATGGTGGTGTAATGCCGTGACCTGTTTCAGCCAGAAATTCGGGAGCTTGTCTAGGCCAGGTTTTTTAAAGTTGGAGAATTTTGCCAGTTTCCTTCTTATCTTGTCTGCAGTCATAAATAACTCCTCCATTTCTGGTTTACCCTCATTTGCTACCCTGATGGTCTCTATCCAAGCAGCATCCCGATTATGCTGTTCAGGGGTTTCAAAGAGGGGTTTCCAGTATGCCTCCAGCTGGGTTTGATCTGGTGGTTCATGAACTATTATTCTTTCCCTAATGAGATTTTGGTAAAAGCCTCTAGGGTTTGATGAGAATTGTTTGTTATGGTTTTTCATGTCAATCTGCTTTTGTTTATTCCTGATTCTCCAGTATGAACTCTTAAATGATATTCAAGACCACTTTTGCGTGCTGCAGTGTAAGAACAAATATCACATTTAAAAGACTTTTCTCCAGTATGAACTCTTAAATGCTGTTGAATATTACTTTTGAATGCTGCAGTGTAAGAACAAATACCACATTTAAAAGGTTTTTCTCTAGTATGAACCATTAAATGCTCTCGAAGAGTACTTCTCTGTGCTGCAGTGTAAGAACAAATATCACATTTAAAAGGTTTTTCTCCAGTATGAACTCTTAAATGCTGTTGAAGAGCACTTCTCTGTGCTGTAGTGTAAGAACAAATATCACATTTAAAAGGTTTTTCTCCAGTATGAATTCTTAAATGCATTCGAAGACTAGTTTTGCAAGCTGCAGTGTAAGAACAACTATCACATTTAAAAGGTTTTTCTCCAGTATGAACTCTTAAATGCTGTTGAATATTCCTTTTGAATGCTGCAGTGTAAGAACAAATATCACATTTAAAAGGTTTTTCTCCAGTATGAACCCTTAAATGCTCTCGAAGAGTACTTCTCTGTGCTGCAGTGTAAGAACAAATATCACATTTAAAAGGTTTTTCTCCAGTATGAACTCTTAAATGATATTCAAGACCACTTTTATGTGCTGCAGTGTAAGAACAAATATCACATTTAAAAGATTTTTCTCCAGTATGAATTCTTAAATGCTCTCGAAGATAATTTTTGCGTGCTGCAGTGTAAGAACAAATATCACATTTAAAAGGTTTTTCTCCAGTATGAACTCTTAAATGCTGTTGAAGAGAAATTCTATGTGCTGCAGTGTAAGAACAAATATCACATTTAAAAGGTTTTTCTCCAGTATGAACTGTTAAATGCAGTTGAAGAGAAATTCTTTGTGCTGCAGTGTAAGAACAAATATCACATTTAAAAGGCTTTTCTCCAGTATGAACTCTTAAATGCTGTCGAAGAGTACGTCTCTGTGCTGCAGTGTAAGAACAAATATCACATTTAAAAGGTTTTTCTCCAGTATGAACTTAAATGCTCTCGAAGAGTACTTCTCTGTGCTGCAGTGTAAGAACAATATCACATTTAAAAGGTTTTTCTCTAGTATGAACCCTTAAATGCTCTCGAAGAGTACTTCTCTGTGCTGCAGTGTTTTCTCCAGTATGAACTCTTAAATGTCGTCTAAGATTTTTCTTTAACTCTGTTTGATAAGTGCAAATATAACACTTAAATATAATCTTTCCTCTGAGTTGGTCTTTCTGGTTTCCATTATGTTCAGAATTAAGTAAAGACTTGGTTGTTTTAAGTTCTAATTTTGCTATTGGGTTCTGCTTTGGTTTGGAATGCTGCAAATGATTTATATAAAATTAGTTTAGTTGGAACATTTGGTTTTAAGCCAATTACTTGGCTAAAACCATAATATTTATATGCTTCATATTTTTCCTGCTACAGAGAATGCAAACAAACTTATCATTGATCAAAATACAAAATTTTTTTAATTCTGCAGTTTACTGTGTTGTTTCTACACCATTCTTTTTTACTATTAGTTTTTAGTCAATGGTTTGATTAAAATATTCTTGAATAATTCATGGATAATTAGTTCTACATCAGCTAATTTCTAAGAACTTCTACACCATAAACTGATCTTCTTGTACTGTAAAAGATTTGCAGACAACCTACACTTTGTCTTGTCTGTGTGAGCAAATGAGTTAAGGGCTGGTTTGATAAACATTTGTATGTGTGGCTCAAGTCTGCCCATTCCTACCACAACTGGGAGGTACTAATGCCCCTGAGCTTCTGTAGCTTACATGTGCCTTATACTTACTATTATGGCAAAATATATTAACCGTTTTCCATACAAATTTTAAAAATTCTCTATATTGATTAAAATCATCATTTTGGGACTGAAATTCTTAATATTGTCTAAATGCTGTGGAAGTAAAATTTAGTTTATTAATATCTGGTTCAGAGACAATGTACAGAACAGTCAGTGAACTATTTAATTTAGTAAAGTAAGTTTGAAATGGGAACAAATTCTTACCAAAAAGAAAAATCAAACTTCATTTGTTCTTTAAACCTGAGTTCAAACTAATTTCAGTCAACCAAAAAAAACCATGTGAATAATGATTTGGGTTTTTTTTAACCTCAATAATAAACACTAAAGGTCCTATAATGAAAGGAATATATAATTTTTTAGGCCCTGTCCATTGTAATTTCAAACACAATTAAATGAGATGGGAGAGGGGAGGAGGCTACTTTGACTGATTGGCAAATAATTATATACATACATCAATTCTGATTAAAATGGCTTAATTAAATATTTTCATCAAGAACTAGTTCTCAAACAGACATTGCATGTCCTATGTTTTACTATTTTTAAAAATGTCTGCCAAAATAACTAGTGATGCACGGAACTTAGTTCCAGCCAGTTACTTCTGGCTGAAACTTCAATTTTTATGAAGTTCTAGTTCTGGCTGGAACTTTAGAAAAATAACCGGCCAGAACCGGAACTTTTTATTGTGATATTGGTTACTGTTTCGTGAATTAAAACATGTTCTTGTTCTTCCTCCAATCCATGATGTAACAAAAGCAATTCTTAATGCTTCTTATTTTTCTTTCACACTGAGTCATGTGTGAGGCAGCTGGGTGAACTGACTTGAGTGTTAAACTAAACAAGTACTGGATGCATCATCCCGATGGCTCTGTCTGACTGGTTGTGTCGTGAAACATACCTGTCAAAGACTTGTGGCTTCCCATAGATCAATTTTTTTTTACGAGTTATGTATCATTTTTCCATGTACTTACAAAACAACTTAAATGCTCAACTTAATATACAGGGTGTACATAAAGTCAGGATCTACTTTTGTGGAATAATTATTTTTTTCTATTTTTCTTTTCAGAAGCCCTTAGAATGAATACAGAAGAGCGTGTGGCAATAGTAATTTGGCGAATCGAGGGAAAGAAATACAATGACATCAGAGAGAAGTTTAGAAGATTTCATAAGTCGAGGCCAATAGACAAGACAAGCCGAAAATTGGTGAACAAATTTAAACGAATGGATCTGTAAATGATGAAGCAAGATCAGGACGACCGTGTGTGTCAGATCTTACCGTGAATGCAGTAGGCAGAATTATCACTGAGGAGCCACGTACGTCTGTTCCTGCTGCATCACACAGACTCGGCCTCCCGACTTCATTTGTGCACAAAAATTTTGAAAGTTAATTTGCAGAAGAAAAGCTATCATTTGCAGGTTTTACATGATTTACATGAGGAAGATTTCCCTCAACGAAGTGCTGGAGTGATAATTTAATGGACAACATTCTCTTTAGTGATGAAGCCACTTTCCATACGTGTGGAAAAGTAAATCGCCATAACTGTCGAATTTTGGCAGTTGAAAGACCGAATGATTTCGTCCAAAATTGGGAGAGAGACTCACCTAAAGTTAATGTCTGAATGCGTTTTAACAAAATCTAAGCTTTATGGTCCTTTTTTCTTTGCTGAAGCTACAGTTACGGGGCTTATTTATCTGGACATGTTGCAGCAATTCCTTGAACCTCAGCTGATTGGGGATAGGATTGTTAGTACCGTCGTCTATCAACATGATGGTGCTCCTTGTCACTATGCCAAAATTGTTCAGGATTATCTAAATGGACGTTTTCCAAATCGCTGGATCGGACACGGAAGCAACAGACCTTGGCCAGCGAGATCATCAGATTTAACCCCTTTAGATTTCTTTGCATGGGGCTTTATCAAATCGCATGACTATCAGACAAAGATTACGAGTCTTGAAAACTTACGTACACGTATACAAACTGCTGCAGATAACATAACCCGGCAAATGCTCCAGAATGTGTTTAGAAATGCTGCGGAATGATTTGAGCTGTGCAGGGATACTGATGGGGGTCACGTCGAATCCTACTCTTAATTATTTAATAAATGTTACCACTTTATCATTTTATGATTGAATTCCATATAATTTCCAAGTGCTTCACAAAAATAGATCCTGACTTTATGTACACCCTGTATTTTAGGTGATATGACATACAGTTTTGGAAAAATACTATACAAGGTGGATCTTACCTTGAAGCATTGTTGTATTCCTATATAAAAAAACACTATTAAAAAGTGGTAAAGCATATAAAACAAAGTGGCTTACTTGAACTTCATTTCACGGCTTTAGTTTTAGAAATTAGTTTAAAAACAAGACAAAGACCAATAATATCATACTAGCATTTCTAGGTGTCCTATGAAACATTTTTTTTTCATTGTTTAAGCAATACTTAAAGTTCCAGTTCCAGCTGGAACATTTTAAAAGTTCCGGCAAGTTTGGGTTCTGGCTGGAACTTGATATTCTAGTTCCGGTGCATCCCTAAAAATAACCTATTCATTTCACTGTTCTGGAGCTAGCTTATCAGTTAAAACTTTGGAGTAGAGTCTTCATTCATTTTCACTTCCATCATATTATTAGAACCTTATGAGGTAAACTGTAGCTGGAACAAGATTTTCATTTAATATCCAGTTATAGTTTCATATTTTAGAAAAGGGCTGCACCTCCTGCCTTCCAGTGCCATACCCAAATGTCTAGTACATCCCTACTGCATTCATCTTTGCTTCATCATGTAATCAAACTCATTATTGAGACTCATTGCAACATCAAAATTGTTATAATCAACTATCTAAAACAGAAAATAGTAAAATCACTCTATTCTGAAATTCATTTCAAATAATTTCTCAACAAAGTAAACTCGTAAATTTTTTAATTCCAAATATCAAGTGTGTTTTGTCATTAATTTGGCCTATATTATATTTAAAGAATAATTTTCACCTTTCTGACTTCTACTCTACTTTACTATTTGACTACTGTTAGTATTGTCACAAGACTTCTTTCAAATGAACTAAGAAAACTTTTTCATCTTACCTGTTTATTTAAAGGTTTACCATCAGTCCTCAGTTTATGGTCATTATTGTTCAGTTTTCTAAGCTTAACCAGTGGGTATTTGGAACACTGAATTCTTCTGAACAGAATTTGCTTACTCAATAACACATTACAGTCTTGTTTATGATTCTCAACTTTTGAAATTTTCTCTGAATTTGAATCATAAAGTTCAAGGCTTTCTTTCTGACATGAATCTTCACCAGATCTCTGAAATAAATTTTTTAAAATACATTACACGTAAATATTTGATAGAGATAAAAAATAATTGTGAATTTTGATAATTTTATAAAGTTACAGAAGTAAAAACATTTTATCACAAGAAATCTTCAAAAAGTTATTTCATTACAAGTAGGGTATCCAGATTTGTTCTTGGAAAAACTGGGACAGGGATGGATCTATAAATTTGAAAAGGGCAGAGGTGGAGCGTAGATATAATTATGCCTGAAATATATGCCAAGTGAAATGAGGCTCACAATTAGGAGGTTCGTGGGAGTGTTATAAGCCCCCAATGGGGTCTAGGTTGGAGCCCTGGGGAGCCCAAGCATTTTGGGCTGTTTTTGGCATGAGAAATGTTTTTTTCCAGACCACTAATTTAACATATGCCTAAATATTTCTAGACGAAATTATGTGTCAATAAGTTATAACTTTTTAACAGAATGAATACTAAATATAATAATACACACCTTATAGTTTCACATTCACATAGTATATAATTAATAACTCTTAAAATATATAAAAGCAAAACAAAATATTTTATCAAATCCCCACTCTTACGAAGAGATAAACACCAACCCCCCTCAGTAATGTCGGAATACCAACAAACTCCATAATGCATGTGAGCCATGACTTGTATTTAACTCACTCACTCTCTCAAATATTCGGAAATCCAACAACAGACGAGGCATTTTTTTGGTCCCAAAAACTTTTTCTACAGACCGGGACAGCTCTCTGAAAACTGGGACACATGGACACCCTAATTACAAGACTTTCAGATTCAGGTTTTATATGAGAATGAGTGATTAGTTAACCAATTGCAGTAACAATGTCACTGACCATGACAACATATCTAACATACACCTTAAACACTTGGGCCCACAGAGAATACTAGCTCTCACAAATATCAGCACATATTCATAACAACACTGTATTATTCCTGACATATGGAAACAAGGTAAAATTATTACACTACTCAAACCAAACAAAAATCCAACAGAACCAGCTTCCTATAGACCCATTACTTTACTATGCACACCTTCCAAAGTAACAGAAAGACTAATCTTACAAATCACAAACCCCCACATACCACTATCGCCTACTCAACATGGATTCAGACTTCACTACTCAACCACGACAATACTCACTAACCTCATGCAGCACATCATGGATGGCATCAACTCCAGATGACCAGCTCAACATACACTATTAGCAACAATAGACATTAATAAAGCATTTGATGCTATCCCACGCTTCCCTCTCATAAACAAAATACTGAACACAAGCATGCACAATAACACCAAAAGGTGGCTGAGCAACTATCTTTCAGGAAGATACATGTCACATTTAATGGCAAGTCATCCAAAAACAAGCTTTTTCCGAATGGGGTCCCTCAAGGCTCTGTTCTCTCACCAACACTGTTCAACTTATACATGCATGACATTCCAACACCCATAGATAACAAGCTTACCTTATCATCATATGCAGATGACATCACTAACATCCACCCACAACAACATCGACACTGCTACAAATAACCTACAAACATACATAAACAGTATACAAGACTGGCTCACTAGGGTGTGTCAATTTTGGGGGTGAAATGACTAAATTGAAAATCATGTGATTTGGTAGCAATTTAATATAATCATTTGGCATACAAAATAATATCCTTGCTTCAAAAACAATAAAAAATAACTCCTACCTACAGCATTTTAATTAAAAAATTCCATTTTTCCATAAATTTGTAACAAAATAACAAATGTGCGAAAACATCCTATCAACATTTAAAGTGGCAATAAGATATCATTCAGAGTCTTTATTTGAAAGTAACCAATGCAGTCATGTCCTTTTTTGCTGCAGTTCCTTGACATCAGCATTCGGCTTGCTACTTGCACTTTGATGTAGCCTTCTCGCCTCTCGTGACTGTAAACTTGACTAGCTGCTTCTGTGACCATTTTCACACATATCTCCACACTGAGTGTGACAAGACCACTTTGGCACTTGCATTGGGGCCTCTTTAAGTTGTGTTAAATCTTTGTTTGTTATACATATTGTCAGTGGTGGCTCCAAAACTTCCGAACTCAAGTTAACTAATTCTGACAATTTCGTGGCATTGACATTTATCGGAGGTACCTTCCTTGTCTGAACAGAGCAGTCTCCCAGCTGGTCATCATCTAGTGATGTTCCTCTAAGCTTTAGAATGATTTCCACAGCCTCAGTTCGTTCTTTGGTACATTGGCTGCAGAGTATTGCTTGCAAAACTGCCTCTGGCCTAGCATACCAAGCGGACCTTCTCACCATAGGTAACACGATGTCCACTACTACTTTCCTTTGGGTTCTCAGTAGCTGTAATTGAAACAAGATGTGGTTGGGCCCCTCCATCCACATTAGATTAAGTTTTACATTGAACCAGTGAGGAAGATAAAACACAATAATAAATTCAACAATCAACATCAAATTCTGTAGCATTTTGCCCTTCAGTGCATGTTTGGAAACCCAAATCCTGCAGAAACGAATCGCTGTAGTTAACCAACGACTGTGAATTACGGGTCCAATCTCCAAGAGAGCCAGATTTTGAGGCAACTCTCCTGATCTGATTGCTTGAACAATACGATAAGCGTAAGATTGATCCGTGCTGAGGTCTTTGATAACTTCTTCAGACAACACTGGAAGGGGAGGGCCTACTTTGACCTTTGGAAATTTTGTATTTATTTCTAATTCCATTGCTTCATGTAGCATGTTGCCAAGGGGGCCTGACCACTTGTTGTTGCTCTTTGTAGGACCATCAAGTTCCTGGATGAGACAACGAAGAGGTAGTTCCCCTGTGTGCAAATCACATACAATCCAAACAAGCCTTCTTCCAAGTTTTTTCTCTAAATGTGTCATAATACTGCCCTGCCATCCAGTGTTCACCGCAGTTGAGTCTCCACCAATGGCCTGCAGTGAACTGTCAAGTCTTCTTTCTTGAAGCCAACATATTATTTGATCAGCAATTGCCTCTGCATGTTTCTTGCCTTCTACTTCTGCTTCAGGAACAAAGTGAAACAAATAGCAGCCACCAGGTTCAGAACACACAGAGTAGTGTTCTTCTTTGATGAGACTGGGAAACTTTCTGTCCATTCCCTCTACCTCTAGGAGAACTTTTGTCATCTCTTCTTCCATCAAACAAAAGGCAAGAGAGACCTTCCTCCTTCAAATCTTTTTCATGCTGATCAGATATTTCCATTATATTTTCTTGTGCTCTTCTTATCTTATTATGATCTATCACTAAGGATGTATCCTATCGGCTGATGAGGCCTGCATCTATCCAAGCGGCAGTGGCAATCTCTGCAGTCTCTCGTAGCCCCGTATGGTGGTGAATACTGACAAGGGCAATGTTTGAGATGTCTTTAGTGTTGTATTTCATTCTCTTCGGCGAAGGTTCAGATGGCATTTTGGAGCTATCATCTGATGTTGCTGCTTTCTGTTCATCTGAAGAGCTTTCAAAGAAGTGAGAAACCTCTTGATAGAGCTCTTCATCTCTTTGGGTGGCTTCTTCACTCTTTTTCTTCCTTTCTTTCCTCTCTCAGATTTTTCTTTTTTCTTAGCAATAACAATCTGTTTTTTGGTTTCTGAATAATCTGCCGAACCAATCTGCATACTTCCTTGGCCTCCTGCCTTTGTTCTCTGCGCCTTTATGAAAGCCAGCTCCAAAACAAGGATCTTCTTCTCACGAGGACAGCAACAATCAATGTGAGGGTGAGGTTCTCTTCTGCGTGAGGGAGAACAATTGGCTTCAGAACACAACTCTATGGGACACTGGCAGTTAAAAATGTCAAGAGTATCAAGTGTGTGCAGAAATTTATTTTTCTTTGCTAGTTTTCCTTTACCAAGTGATGTCTCAACTGCTTTGGGCCACAGCTTTGTTAATTTTAGCTCAATAGTTCTATACTGATTGAGTACAGGTGGTTTGAATAACACATTAGCTTTTTCCCACTGATGCAGAAGAGGGGGAATCATGTCCATTATGAGCTCTTTCTCTGTGTAGTGCCTTCTATCCTTTGTATTTTGTTCACGAAGGAGTAACCCTAGTCTCAGCATGTCTCGCACTGTTGGTAGTTCTGATACGGGAAGCTCGTTGCCTGTACCGACTAACAGGTTCAAGTGGCATGATGACTGACCTCTTGTCTTCAATTTTGGCATCTTAGGAATATCTGAAAAGAAAGAAAAACATTTAAGTATTTTATATCAATTACAATGTTTCAAAGTTTAGTCATTTGATTCTAAAATTCAATAAAAAAATATTTCATGGGATTACAACATAATTAGACAGAAGAATATGATAATAATAAATAATTGTAATAATCAATAATCCATACTTACAGTTAAACTGTAGTATTCATCTAGTAGAATAACTATGAAGTAGGTACAAGAGCAATAACAGCAAACCACCGTCTATGACATCTAAGCGGCAACTGAGGAGTGAGGACTGAGAGTGAGGGACAGTTCTATTCATGTTGTGACTTGTACATTGTACAACTATATGACCTTGAAAACACTCCATATGCGATCAGTGGGATAATTCTGTGACAGATGAATAGTTAATCAATTTATGTCCTACTATTTAGTAAAAGAGTCAATTTCTGAAACTTTAAGGTAAAATTGATGTAGGTAAGGGTTATTTTATTTCATTTTGATTGGCCAATTTCAAGTTTTGACATGAAAAGACTATATTTTCACTACCAAAATTGATTTGAAAAAGTTGACAAAATTGACACACCCTACTGGCTCACACACAATAGACTCAAAGTAGCACCCACAAAATCAACCATCACCTTGCTTACAAGCAACACAAAAGAACACCAGGTAACTCCACAGCTTACCCTAAACACCACCAACATTCCACACACTTACAGGACCAAAATACTTGGGGTCACATACAACATATTATCTTTTGCAAACCACATTCAGAACATTAAAAACAAATGTACATCAAGACTTAACATGCTTACGGTACTAACAGGCACAAACTTTGGACACCAGCAGGAAACTATGCTAGCCCATGCTGGGCACCCATTATCTCAAACACAGACATAAACACCTTAGAGACAATACAAAACAACACACTTTGTATCATTACAGGATGCACTCAACACCAATAGAATACCTGCACAGAGAAATAAAAATACTGAAAGTTAGGGAACATTTAGACATGAGGGGAACACAATTCATGGCAGCAGCGACAACTAACCCACAACACCCTTGACACGACATGTACAATCATGCACCAACACTCCACACCATTAAGGTAACACCAGAGAGACATTATAACCAAATACTCCATTCCATACCATACCCCAGAGACATCACATAGTACAGAAAACAGACACACACACACCTAACCCACAAAGAACTGACACGACTCAGTCCAAATGCGGTCCTAGGTGCAAAGCCACCACCCATTAAAAGGTCAAAGATCAGCCTGAGCAGATTTGATTGAGTTAACTTAGCACAATTCTGATGTGGACATCACCCCAACTTACGGACAAATAAACACAGACTAGACAACTCCACAGACGATACTTGCCACCTGTGCCAGGACACACCATAAACAATTGAACACATTATGACAGACTGTACTGCTCTAGCACAACAATGAACACAATACAACACAACATCACTAGTGCGCTGAACCTCTGGTCCACTCCAGAGAGGGCAATCAGTTACCTGTGTGCCACCAGCTTGCTCGATCAGGGTGGACTGATTGGCTAAACATCATCATCATCACTGACACCAAATATACTCTTACTCAGAGAATAAAAAAGAAAAATTAAATTCCATAAAACTGAGACAAATGGTAAAATGAATAATAAGAATATAATGAATGAAGCAAAAGTGAAAATGGGTAAATATTGAGGCTTAAAAGAATTACACACAAGAGACTTACAGTCTTCTGAGCATCTAAACAAACTTAAAAACTTGCTACTTGGATAATACAATCCTGCCCAAAGCTCCAAAGTAAGTACAAGTACTATCCTCATTTCAGTACTCTACGAGATGATGCCATTATAAGTTTCCAAGACTGACACACTCACTCTACAAATGAAGCATAGTCAAGAGGACTATACAATCTTTGCAGTAGAGCTAAGGGCCTCTCTAACAAATACTATTGGATAAGGCAGGTATGGTCAATTCAAAAGTATGCAAGTGGAGTTTCCTTCCATCAGGACATACAAGGATAACCCCAGGGCAGTTTTAGCCACATCTTTTACAAATTGTAGTTAATTGGGATTAACAATGACATTTCCACTTTACTGCCACACAATGAGAAATACAGCTCTAATACTTTGAAGGAAATCCTCAAAAAGGAATAGGATATTGACAGATGTATAGGGAGCAAATGAACTTTTGGAACTGGTTTGCATCTTTACTCCCAGTAATGGTATGCTGGGTAAGTACCCAACAAAACTCAACCCACCATCCATGACAACCATTTCAAAAGTACTACCTAGCTATTTTAAAATATCTAAAAATGAGGTGAAGATAATGAGACTCCAAAATTAATATTTTACATTTTAACTAATGTTTGTATAAAGTTAAAAAATACTTATGACTAATTATAACCAGTAAGTACTTAGCTTTTTGCTTTGTTGCTTAGAAGTTCAGGTAACACTTTATAATCATTCCTTCACAAACACCTTCATTTGAATAAACCAATCAATGACTATTTTTATTATTAAGTGAACATGACTTCTCTATTCAATGGGTCTATTATTCTTCAATGAATGTTAATACAATCATAACTGTCTGTTACTCTTTTATTTTACATGTAATCCCTACACATTTCAAATCATAATTTTAACTCTATATGTGATCCATTTGCTGTCCATTGTCCTATGTTATCCAATCACAAGCCAAAGAATAACTCCACTTAAAAAAAAAAAAAAAAAATTCATCTCTTTAGTCTCTTTTTCTTTACATGGTCTCAAGTGGCAAACTTCTAGAAGGAAACAAAACACAGTCAGCAACCACAGCCTAGTTACCAGTATCAGGGCCGGATTTAGGAGTGGGCAAAGTGGGCAGCTGCTCATGGGCCTCCACATGTTGACAAGCCATTATCAAAATAGAAAAAACCCAAAACTAGAAAAACCTGATAGATGATCAACAAAAAAAAATGCGCATCCAATACCACTATAGTACATAAACTTTTACCAATTACTATTTGTTGTGTATTGATTATTATTTTGTTTTTATTACTCTTTTAGGCCTACTCTCACTATAATGGAATACCCGAGTAACCCAAGGCTTTCATTTTTTGCAGAAATGAGTGGAATGGACAGACACAAGAGTGCACGATGTTTTGAAATTGTATGTATGTTAATTATATTATGAATCTTATGGATGACTTCAATTATGTCTTCCCTTAAGGTAGGGGGGGCCTCCACACGTCTAAATCCGGCTCTGACCAGTATCAGCTGCTAGTGATTACATACTATATTATTGTTATTTTCTTTTCTCTGGCAATGACTTATTTACATAGTCCACTAATTTTATGTTTAGTACAACACTGTATTCTAAGTTAGCTTCCTTTTTATTTGTACTAGGAACCATTATGTAACTTTATTGATTTTAGTTACTTCTTACTTACTTCGTAGCCCCCGGGTTCTCTTATGCGAACCCGGCGGCACTCAGGTATCCCGCGACCACTGTGGGACGGGTCCATAGGTCTCGTAGAGAGGTAATGTTGGAGTTGTGTCTTTGTTGAGAGAGAGTGTGGCAGTGTAAGAGTAGGTGTTCTGTGTCCTCGGGGTGGAGGTAGCATTTTTGACAGGTGGGGGTGTCAGCTAGGTGGAGTCGTGTCTGTATTGTTGCAGGGAGGGGTGGTGGCCTGAACGGAGCCTGGCCAGAGTAACTCTTGTTTTCCTTGGGAGGGTTTGTTCGCTCTGATGGACTACAGGGGTAGTATCGTGAAGGACAGCGTTGTGTGGTTGGTCGAGTAGGTTCTATTAATTATTCAGGAACATAACGGGTCTCTCTACACCAGAAGGAACAGATATTAAAGTTTTATTCTGAGACAGTGTAACAAATGAATAGCAAAGCAAAAGAATTTAAGAAAGTAAGTTTGCAGAGTTAGACAAAGTTTTTTTCAAGTGGTTCCAAACAGCAGCACAGTGAGTAAACCACTTTCTGGACTGCTTATTATGAAAAAAGCCAAGCGGTTTCATGACCTTATGGAAATTGATGAACCATATGAATTCCCTGTTGTGTGGCTTAATCAGTTTAAGAAGAGACATGGTATTCACAAGCTTGCCATTGCAGGAGAAGGGTTCTGCTGACTATGAAAGTATTACCAAGTATGATGACATTTTTGAAAAACTAATTCAGGTATGTAACCTTAATGCAAAACAAATATTCAATGCGGATAAGACTGCACTACTTTGGCAGTATTTGTGGTGTTTTTGTGTGTTATAGTATATTTATTAAAGTAAATATTATTTTCATAGATTCAACAGCAATTTGTTTTATTATGTACATTACAATTGCCATTTTTCCATTCCCCTGAAAAATCTATTAATCCAAAAAGTGCTTGGTCCAGACCCCTTTTGGTATATGGGATTTTGTTCTACTTCCAACATAAAATTAACCAATTATTGTAAATTTATATGGTTATCAGATGTATCACTTCATGTAACATTCCTAACTGAATCAACCATGTAAGAAAACCATTTTAACCTTGGTGGTGTAGTGGTTAGTGTTGCTGACTATGAATCTATCAGCCCAGGGTTCAAGACCCAATGATGGCAGCAATGATGAGTTCAAGCATGAAAATGACATTTAGTAATCAGGATTATTTATGTAGGAATTATCGTACATTAGGCAGCATTCTTTGTTTCTACTTAATAGGTATGTATTTTCATTTGATTCTCAGTGTGTTCATTGGAGCTTATCAGGCCTGCCCTTTGTTTGTGAAAATTGATTGTTTTTGACATTTTGGAGTGTGCTTTATTTGTAATAAGATAATAACACTGGGGAACAAATTTCAATTTTTTGTCTATTGAATTAGATTTGACAGTTACTTCTAGGTAATTTGGGTGCGCTGAGCACGAATTTTTACTCGGTTTTGCTCTATCAGGTCCTGATTTTGCTCAACACCCCTCCTCTTTCGTCGTATTCATAAAAAGGTTTTTTTCTCAATACTCGCTAAGTCTTTTTGCAGTTACACATTATGCAACTAGGTTTTTATCTAGGTATTTGTACCTATTGTTATGGTATTGTTGTATTATGTATATTTTTATATGTAACACCCTAAAAATATTTTTAATTTTGTCATTTTTAACCTATTTTAATATTAGTAAATTAAGCTAAAAATATCATAGAATTCTAAAATTTTCTCGAGCGTTCCTGTTCTCTGTAGAGTATTCTAGAGGGACAACTAAAATATATAAAAGCGACTCGTTTCCAGAGTTAATCAGTCAATTCAATCAGTCAGTCAGTCAGTCAGTCAGTCAGTCAGTCAGTCAGTCAGTCAGTCAGTCAGTCAGTCAGTCAGTCAGCTAGTTAATTAAGTTTGGGCATTAACATAATTTTGAATTGGCATATGATTTAGTGAGTAATTTTGTCATTGTGATTTAATATAGTTGATTTAATTAGACGTAATTTATATTGTACCTACTCATCCGTGTTTCTAGTTTAATTTCATAGATTGTAAGTACCTATTTCATAATAAGTACCTATTTAAACTAATTTTTGTGTTTATATTTCAGATTTTCTTAAATTTATATGAATTAAGGGCTTTAAATACCTTTACAAATTGGCAGAACAATCAAGCAATATGTCATCAAGCACTAGAAAGTTCAAATGCAAAAACAACCCTGATTCCTTGTTATATATGTGGAAATTTTACACTTCCACATCAACGAGCAAATATAACTGACTTCGTAAAAAGAGCTTACTTAGCTTATTTTGGCATAAAACTGGGGGACCAAGATAAATCGTGGGCTCCACATAAAGCCTGCACTATATGCATTGAAAGACTGCGACATTGGACGAAGGGTTCGGATTCAAAAATACCTTTTGGAGTTCCGATGGTAAGTTTATGATTTCATAAAACTACGTAATTTAATCACTAGTATACTGTAACTTACCTAAATGTAATTGTAACTTAGGTACATAAACAAAAATTTACAGAAAATGTTTATAAGAATCTCAAATATTGCATAAGGTTGAAACACATAGAAATGTTAAATGTTTGGGTGATAACTTTTGATAAAATTCATAAAAACAAGTCTCTCGTCGCTTTTGTTAACGCTTTACAATTTTTTTTCCATATCAGGTGTGGCGAGAGCCTACTAACCACGAGACCGATTGCTACCTTTGCTTTGTCAAGACTTCGGGCTTCACTAAGAAAAATAAACATTGTATCGAGTACCCAAATTTCGACACCGCGATACGACCTGTGCTACATTCAAATGAGATCCCCATTCCAAAATTTAAGGGTCTGCCAACTCAAGAATTAGTTGAAGATGTTCCTGAAAATATTGTTATGCACTTTGAGGAGTCAGACACCGATTTTGACCCCAGCGTATTTGAAAGTCAAAACGATCCGCAAAAGTTTAACCAGGCCAAGTTGAATGATCTTGTAAGGGATCTAAATTTGCCAAAAAAGGCTGCGGAAATTTTAGCTTCAAGACTTAAAGAGAAAAACTTGCTTACTTCAAACACATACATTTCATTTTACAGAAAAAGAGAAGAAGAACTTGTTAAATATTTTAGAACAGAGGATAGTTTAGTATATTGCTGCGACATAGTTGGTTTGTTAAAGAAGATGGGGGTTGAGTCTTACGATGCAAATGATTGGCGCTTGTTTTTAGACAGTTCGAAAAGAAGTCTTAAGTGTGTGTTGTTGCATAATGGCAATCTATACGGCTCGATACCGATTGGGCACTCAACAAAATTAAAAGAAAGTATGAACATATAGAAAAGGTTTTAAATCTTATCAAATATAGGGAGCACGAGTGGATCATATGTGTTGACTTAAAAATGGTTAATTTTCTGCTAGGACAACAAGGAGGGTATACTAAATATCCCTGCTTCCTTTGCTTATGGGACAGCAGAGCCAAGGAAGAACATTATTTCAAACAAATCTGGCCAGCACGAACATCACTTACTGTCGGAGAAAAAAACGTAATTAATCCACCTTTAGTGAGCAGAGATAAAATCATATTTCCTCCTCTGCATATAAAACTAGGCCTCATTAAACAATATGTAAAAGCTTTAGATACGAACGGCGAGTGTTTCAAATACATAACTTCAAAATTTCCAAGTTTAAGTTATGAAAAAATCAAGGCGGGAATTTTCGACGGTCCACAAATAAGAACAATGATTAAAGACAGCAATTTTCCTCATGTCATGAATGAACGCGAAAAAAATGGCTGGTTCTCATTCGTGGACTTGATAGAAAACTTTTTAGGCAATTATAGGGCAGATAACTACGAAGAAATCGTAAAAAAACTTTTAAGGGACTACAAAGAGTTAGGTTGCAATATGAGCATAAAAATGCATTTTTTGAATAGCCATCTTGACCAATTTCCAAGTAATTTAGGTGATGTAAGTGACGAACAAGGGGAGAGATTCCACCAAGATATCAAAATTATGGAGGAACGGTACCAAGGCCGCTGGGATTCCCACATGATGGCTGATTACTGCTGGTGCTTGAAAAGAGACCTGCCATCAACAAGCAAATACGCTAGAAAGTCTTACAAAAGAAAATTTTTGCCACAGTGAAAGCTTCATATCTGTTTGTTTTTTTATTTTAAGTCATTTCTATCGTTATAATGTAATTTTACTGTAGTTTGAACTGCTTGTATTCATGAAACTTGAAAAAAAAAATTAACACATGACTTAATTTTTTAGTCCTAATTTGAAAAATCTGGAAAATGGCACATAGGCTGTCGACAAGAATCAGGACCTGATAGAGCCAAACCGAGTTGAAATTCGTATTCAGCGCACCCAAATTACCTAGAATCAAGTGTCAGATATCATTCAATAAAATACGTGTTGCCCAGTGTAATACCTACAGCTATGGGTAAGCCAAAAGCATCATGAGATGAAATTGTCCATATTCTTGCTTTAGAAAATGAAGGCTTCTCATATACAGAAATTGGAGAATGAGTAGGCTACCATAATAATAGAAGTTAATAGAAGTCTTGAAAAAAGTGTGGGTAACAGAAATCACTGCGGAGTACTGCAGAAAACTTGTTCACTTGGTGCCTGCACATGTAAATGCAATAATAATGGCTAAGGGTGAAATGACTAAATATTAAAATAAAAAATTATTCACCATGTGTGTTTTTTTCCCTTCTCAATAAATACCATAATATGTTTTTACTGAAATTGGTAATTGCGCGATTTCATTCACAGCCACTGTAATATCAACATACCCTGCTTTTCAAATTCAAAGCATCTTCAAAATATAAGATTTAAGTTGTTAAAAATTAACAAAAATATTCAAATCATATAATTTCTGTTTCTTTATGTGGTAGTGACATATTAATGTAGCATGCACTGTAAATCTGAAACCTCATTTATAGCTTCTATATAACTTTTGAGGTATTTCTGAGTATACCTAGACTGCACACTATCAACCTTTTTCAGGCTAGCCTATTGTGAAAAAGGGATACTGCAAAATAAGTAATGATTAAATAAATTTCATACACAACTCTCTCCCAACTTTTTCACACAGAGAAGCTAGACAATAATATACTGTAGAGTGCCCCTCACTACTGTGGTGGAGAATAACTACAAGAACTAGACAGATAAGTATCATAATGGCTTACTTTAGCAAAGGTGTACTCAAGCAAAACAACACATGTTTACCTTAACATTGAGTTCATTATCAGTGAAATCTGTTTCTTCTACCAGAAAAATCTATCATTCATCTTTAATCCAATCACACTGAATATGTTTTCCTTTTCATCACATTCAATACATATTTCCTATATCAATTCCTACATTTAAGAAAAAACCCTTATGATCTATTGAGGCTTTAAAAATGAGTTCATCAGTTTAATGTTTTGATAAATGTATTAAAAAATAAAATACCAACCTTACTGAATAATCTCTCTTCATCAAAAGAATCAAATGAACTTCAAAATGGTCATATTTTCTTTTTCTTGTGACATGAGTGGCAAACCCACTTAAACTATATAAAAAAAAACAATTTTTCATAACTATTTCTTACCTCCCATTCATCACAGATATTTCCATGGCCAATTGTATCTTCTTTGCAATAATTTGTTTCATAGGAATCAACTTCTTCTTTAATATCAACTTCATCTTTAATGTTCCAATAAGTTTCTTTCAGATCACGCTCACTTTCATCTTTTTGCATTTTGAAACTCTCAACATCAAATGAGTGATAAAAAAAATTTCCTTAATGAGTCTCCCTCTTTAGTTAACAGTTCATTATACTAATGGACATGAAATATTCTGAAAATAATAACACACTTCCTATATAGAGTGCATGTCATTGTAATCTTTGGGGCATTGGCCTATACTGTTAAAATCATGAAATTTTACTGAGAACAAAATTTTCAAATTAGAAAGCTCTTATTTTGCTTTTATAGTTTCTTTCAAAAGTAATACTGTATACTTGAACTAATGTAAGAAAGGTTTTAACACATGAAGACAAAGTTCTGTGCAAAGCTAACAACACCAAATCTATTATAAAAATAAAAATGGGATTTACAACATTAAAGACTGAAAAAGAGGCTATTTCATGTTATAACCAATAAACCTAATCTACATACCGTAGGTCTATAGTTTATTCTTTAAAGCTAACCTGGGTGCTGTCAGTGATGAGAGCATGGTGAAATATTTCATCAGGATACATCAACCATGTAAAAGCAGCACCAAGGAAGATATAGCCCCAGTATGTTGCCTGACTACTGTTGGACACTTATATGAGAAGCCCCTAGTACTAGTTATAAGCAAAAATCACCTACAAAAACATTTTAGGTAAGGTACCTACTCTTCTTTTTTGTATGATTAAATATACCCAAAAAAGTAAGAAAATCTATACATTTTCATTTCCTTCAAAACTGGTTGGTGATAGAAAAACTGTTTTCAAATTTGCAATCAGTGTAAGAAAGTACAATGGAATCACATAAATTCATTCAAAGGAGGAAAAACAGTTCTATTTTGTTGTTCAGTGTTATTAAATTACCTTCACAAAGTCCAAATAATTGTTATTTTCCACATGATGATGATATTTGCTGGATAAGAAAGAAGGGTATAATTTATGACATGTCAAGTCCAAATATCCAGCCTGCCATTAAAATTGTTTACTCTTTCCAGCCAAGGAAAATCAAACTAGTGGAGCCCTAAGATAAACTTACAATAATGCCTGGACTTCTCAGTTTGCGTACATATTGCATGAATATAGTCATCTGGGGTGAAAAAAAATCAATTTGCCTTAACTTAGGCCTACAGACTTTATTATTAGGGATGGACACAAACCTGTATGTTCATATTATAAAGGCTAGGTGTCATAATAACATGGCAATAGAATTTTTTTCCTGCAAAATATTTAATTGGTAAAATAAAAAAAAAATGAATTTTTTTTCACTCCATGGAAAGGGGTGAAAATGAACCATGCTTGGGGGTGAAAAAAAATATAGCATTAACTCTGGTATATGGTCCTCAGAACATACAATATTGGTGTCAATGGAATTACAGATATAATAAACCCTTTGTCGCATAACCCCTTTGCAACATTGAACAACATTTGCAATTGCATTTCAACATTTCTGCACTCTCCCATTTTGTGCCCATACTAATACATAAAACATAGGTTCTTTTTAACTCCCTCCCCTCTCCCCCTTTGCAGCACTGATTTGTTGCATAACCCTTCCCCCTTTTGCAGCATCAATGTTGCATACCCCTACCCCCTGCATTGCATACACCCTACCCCCCTGCAGTGCATATCCCCTAACCCCCTTTGTTGCATAGCCATTTGCAACATTGAACATTTGCATTTAAACATTCCTGCAAACTCCCATTTTGCGCCCATACTACTAAATAAAACATAGGTTCTTTTTAACCCAAAGAAGCTTCAACTGCATGGGGTTAAAAAAAACATAGCTTCACAAGGCTTATGCCACGGACTGTGTTTTATTTCTCCTCATGCATTACAAGATACACATCTTCACACTTTTCAACGTAAGTATAAATATTCTACAGTGAAAAATAATTCAGTGCCAAGCAAATAAAAAATAAATGCAAAAAAAGTTTTCTTTACATATTTTTGACATTTTTTTTCCGGTGCTCTTTTCTTGGAAATGAACAAACATAAAGACATCATTTTACCAACACTTTTGAAGGATATAGTGGGCTACCTGAACAAAATTTCTTAAAAATTGTCTTTATATTAAAAATTATTTTAAGGGGCCTGTTCGTTTTCACCCCAGATGACAATATTGTATATGATACAGCTATCTGTAAATACAAAACAGCAATGTTGAGTCAGTGTTCATCTAAATGTTCATGTCAAATAATGTCTTTTTGAAAGTTTTGTTGGACTGTACTTGTACTTGGAAAAAATAATGTTCTTTATTGGATATGAATAGATATTTTCACTTCCCAACTACTGTAAGGTGTATATTTTTTTATTTTTTTATGCAGGAAGCAGGGGCCAAGGGCAAGTGTCAGCAAAAGGACCCCCCCCCCCCCCAAAAAAAAAGAAAACCAAAATCATGGCCCAGGGCTTTGGAGATGCCTGGACACTGCATTTTAAAGATTGGAGGTCATAGACAGAAGGAAAGATGGATTGAGAAAGATTGTTCCAGAGTTCACCAGTTGAGTAGATGAAAGATTCAAAATACCAATTAACCCTTGCATTAGACAGCTGGACAGAAAAGGGATGAGAATGTGTTGAAAGTCTGGTACTGCATGCTCTCCTTAAAGGAGGAGGCATGCAGTTAGACAGTTCAGAAGAGCAGTGTCCATTATAATAGCAATAGTAAAGAGATAGTGAAGCAACACTGCAGTGAAGAGAGAGGGATTGAAGACAGTCAGTGAGAGGTGGGGAATTGACAAGATGAAAAGCCTTTGATTTCACCCAGTCAAGTAGGGCTGTGTGGGTTGAGCCACCCCACATATGAGAAGCATCCCCCATACACAAGCAGAGAAGACCCTTATACAGAGACAGCAACTGAGTGGGGTTAAAGAAACTGCAGACACACTACAGCACACCAAACCTCTTAGAAGCTATTTTGGAAAGAGACTACTGTATATGTGATCTTTCCAGGAAAGATCATGAGAAAAGGAAACGCAAAAAATGTAAAGAGAAGAGGAAGGATTGAGTTGTCTATTGTTGAAGGTAAGGGAATAGTTGTGTGGAAGATTGTGACAAATAGGCAGATGGAGGAATTGAGTTTTTGAGGCACTGAAAGCCACAAGGTTTTCTCTGCCCCAATCACTCCTTGCTTGAAGCACATAGTACATCAACCCAAATTGATTCTACCCTATTGTCTGATTTAATACTATCATTCTGAACTGAAGTTAAATCATTCTTAATGTGTAAGACCAAACCACCCCTGTGCCTATCCATTCTCTGATAAATATATATTGTATAACTATTTAACTTGTACTCTACTCTAGTGTCATTGAATGCTGCCTCACTAATCCAAGTCTCACTAATGGAGACTATATCCAGATTTTCACTAATCATATACAGTAACTAAATAATTCATTTTTCTTATTCCTAAGACTACATGCATTTCTATAAAAACATTTCAAACCCTCAGTTTTAACTGATTCCCTCATTCATTCAAACAGTTCAGAAGTTGGGTTAGTTTTAGTGTGCTTATTACCATTTTTTTTTGTGTTTGACCTTAGTTTTAGGGGCCTTATCTATTGCATTAATAAGAAAATAAAAATCAAATAATGTAAAATTTATTTCAATTACTATATTTAAAAGTTATATTTATTTTTCTTATTAATGCAATAAATAGGTGGCCCCTAAAACTGAGGTCCACCTAAAATTCTACTTGTAAACTCCATGCTTACCCCAATTCTTAGTAAAATCCCCACCACTACATAACACTTGCTCTGCCTATTTTTTTAAAGTTTCTATCAATTCCCTATACCTCTGTTTAACTACTTCTGAATTTCTGTTTAACTTAAATCAACCATCTTTATCCTTGCTTGTTAAATCATTTAGACCTACATGAATTATACTACCTCAGTTTTCATGCAACTTCTTCACTACAATACCTCATTAACTTTAGAAATATTACCACCTGGAATACATATTCTTCTATGGGTTTTCCTTCCCTTATTGCAAAATTCATTGTCCTGATTCCTAATAACAGAGTCCCAACCATGATAAATTCACACTGTACTGCTTCATCTAAATTTTCTTGTATCCGAAACCTGTTACTAGTTACTACAACATTACTACTATTCTTTCTAATTCTATTTCTTGACTGACCTTTGACTTTGTGCCATTCATCAGGCCTAACTTTATTTGGACCTGCATCCTTATTACATTATATTTCATTTGGAAAAATGAAGCCACTCAGGCCTATCAAGTTAATCCAAGTCATGAGCTTCATTTTTTTATAATAATAAAATCTTGTAAGATGTCAAACTCAAGTCAACTAATTAATATACAACTATTTACTTCCACCATAGTAGCTTATATAACTGAAGCAAAGAATATACACTATACACAATCCACAAACTATCTCTTTCACTCATGAAAGTGTCTAAATTTGTCTTAAAATTAACTAATGAGCTACTGTTGACCACATCATATGGCAAGTCATTCCAAAAATCTACTGCTCTGAGTAAAAAAAGTATTTTCATAGATCAAGTCTACAAATCTGTTTTCTAATTTTCTTAAGCCCACAAGCTATCCCATCAGTATTTAGTGAGAAAAGGTTATACATCTAAATTGTCCAAACCTGAAAACATTTTGAACACCTGTATCATATCTCCCCTCATACAATGTCTTTCAAAACTAAACATACTTAATTCCTTTAATCTATCCCTGTATTCCAATCTTCTTAGGTTAGGGATAAGCTTGGTTGTCCTACGTTACACAACTTCGAGCATATCAATATCATACTCACAGACAACATTCTGGAAGAGGCTTAATCAGCCTGTCGCTCCAGCTCAAAATTTACACTTGTACTTTGAGTTTGGCTGCAGCAGTCAAGGGGATTGTACATTATGCATGCTTTATGATTGAATTTTAGCTCTTATGAGTACCATTCTTTATCCAGATTTTTTTTCAAATTTCTCCACAAACTCAGAGTTAATGACATACTCAGGTAACCCATTCCAATTATCAACTATCCTGTTACAGAATGAGTACTTTCTGACATTTAGGCTTGCTTTGCTCTTAAAAACCTCCTAAGAATGCTCTCATATAGTTGGAAAATACCTTCACAGCCCTCACAGTCATATACCCCACCCAGAATCTTGTATGTTTCTATAATATCCCCTCTTGCTCTTCTAAAAACCAGAGTGGTTAAATTTAATTTTTGTAGTCTCTCCTCATATGGTAGGTATTTAATCAATGGCACTAACTTGGTAGCCCTATGCTGTACATTCTCCACAGCTTCAATATCTTGACTAAATATGGACTCCATACTTGGTTTGCATTTTCCAGATGGGGTCTCACGAGAGTGACATAATTTCTTAAATATCTCTGTTCAGATTTATGAAGGTTCTTCTAATAATACCAACAATCCTATTTGCTTTATTTACTTTTTTTGCACAGTGTTCTCAGAAAGTTAGTTTATTATACACCTCAACACATGGTAACATGGTAAAAATTTGGTAAAACTTTACAAGATACCTGCATTGCCATGAAACATGCTACAATAATGAAACATATCAATCGATAGAGCAGAAAAAATAGTGGAAAGTAACAGTTATGATACTTTGAAGCAATGTCATTTTTAGCGACATTTAGTGACAGTTTGAGATATATCTAGTGACATCTGCTAATATTTTTAGCAATTATTGGTATATCTAGCAACATTTGGCAATCCCCTTCATTGCCACATCATTCAATTACTCCATTTGGTCAGATCTGGTCAATTTGTCTTTTGTTGTTGAGGTGTAAAGATGGATTATTGTGACATGTCAGTTACTGTGTTTTTTGATAAGTTTCATTCTAAGGATAAGGAGCTATTTAAATTTTGTGTTCAACATAATTTACTATTGAGTGAATGCTACAGTAACGAAATATATTACTCGATAGAGCAGAAAAAAATGGTACAAGCAGCTATGTATCATTTTTAAAATATTATAAAATAACAAAGTTATGACACTATGAAAATGTTACTAGGCCTATCATAGCTTACACCATTTGGATCTTTTCCATTTCATGTACTGTTTCCAATTTTGTTGAAAATAAGATATTTAATGAAGGTTAACTGAATGCCCAGTTAGGTCAACTGTACACCCTTGATGATTGGTTAGGTTGTCGTGATATTTTCGTTAGTTTTAACAAAAATATCACAACTTAACCTAACCAATCATCAAGGGCATACAGTTAACCTAAATGGGCATTCAGTTAACCTACATTAAATATCTTATTTTCAACAAAAATGGAAAGAGTAGATGAAATGGAAAGGATCCAAATGGTGTAAGCTATGATAGGCCTAGTAACATCTTCATCAGGAGCGGCTCGCAGGTAGGCACTGTGGAACTGCAGCACCCCCATGATCTTATGATCTTTATATTTAAATATTTAAAATAGCCTCTCTGATTATTTTTTTTCAATGAACTTTGAGTTTTTAAATCAGATTATATCCTTTTTTCCTTAAACTATTTCAATGCCGAACGAATGAATCACGAAAGTAGCTTCAGCCTTCCCGTGGAACTGCATACTTAACAGTTCCAGATTTTGTTTGAAATGCTTGAAACCTCGGTGGTGGACGTACGAAGAGCAAGTCAGAATCGTGGGTTCAAGAGGATCCAAAGTACTGTGGACAGAGCAGTGCCGATTTGTTTGTTTGTTTGATGTGGTAGTTGTGTTGCTGTATTGTTTGCTAATTCAAAATTTAATTTCCAAATTACATTTATCAATGATTCGTTATCATTTATTTTTTGTCGTGAGATTGAAGTTAATTATATAATAATTGGATTATTTACAATATATAGCTTTCATTTCTTAGAATATTTTTTTCGCAAGTGACTTTGTTTTTTTAAATTTTAACTAGGTGCCTCTTCTATTATCATGACTGCGCTAGCCCCAGAAGTGAGTCGGGTGACAGTGAGTAAAATTCAGTCTCGTAATTTTTCACAGTTATCTCCAAGAAAAAATAGCTATTAAAACTGAAGGATGCCCTACACCAGAAATTCAAATATCTCAGCCCGGAATAAGTAACAATAAGAAATATATTCATAGTTTTAATTCAGAATGGTACCAAAGAAAAAGTTGGCTTTGTGGTTGTAAAGTTAAAAATGCATTATTTTGTTTCCCGGGTCTACTACTCGGTGGTGACTTGACGTGGACAAAAAGTGGTTTTAGAAACAAACAAAATGAAAGAAAAAACTGAAAAGCATGAGCGTTCAAAGAAGCATATTGATAATGTGATTTCCCTGTCACTTTTAGGAATGGTAAATATCAAAGAAAAACTTAGTGAGGCTTACAAACTCGATTATTGAACATAATAACAAAGTTACCAAAAATTGTGAAATATTGTCGAAAGTAAGACTGCATTAAATTCTGTGGAAATTTTGAATTTCTTTACGTGAACATGATGAAAAAGACAATTCGGCAAATCCAGGTGTATTCAGGGGATTAATTAATTTCGCATCAAAATTAGATCCTGATTTGAAAAAACATTTAGAAAGCAACACATTCTTCAAGGGCATTTCCAAAACCATTCAGAATGATATTCTTGACTGTGTGCTGCAGGTATCCCGCAATCAAATAAAAAAGAAATTAAAGAAGCTTCGTTTGTGACGGTCATGGCTGATGACACAACTGATGTTTCTGAACACACTCAAATGGTTATTGTTCTGAGATACGAGCTGAATGAGGAAGTCTTTGAGTGCTTCTGGGGTTTTTTTACTCCAGAAAATCAAATGGCAGAAGGACTATAAGTGTTAACCCCTCCGTCTATGGCCCTGGGTTGGTTCGAAGTCGACGGGGGTTCTGGTTAGGAGGCAGCAACGGATCTGTTACTTGCAGTAGTTTCTTCTATACTACTCCGAGTTCTTCTTTAGTGGCTCGGAGGATTCTGAGAGGCTTATTAAATTCTTTGAGGTTTCTCTCCGATTCTTCTTGTAGCTTATCGGGAGATTCTAATGACTAAGTTTTCTGAAGAGAGCACGGCTCGAAGGAGAAGATAAAGACTTTTTCTTACTGTGTTTTACTCCTAAACTGTTACAGGTAATGCTCAGCCTCGTAGTTGGTATCAGAACAAACATGGAAGAAATTGGTGGGCTTTATATACCCCAATTCTACTAACATCATCATTATTAAATGTTGAAGAGGCTGTATTATTTTTGCACAATATTTGAAAATAAAGTAAATCTTTTAGCTGTGTAAGGTTTAAACGAATAAACAAGATATTTGAAGATGAAGCCATATTTTTATCTTAAACTGCGTATTTTCAGATCTGATGTTATCATGATCTGCCAAGTTAACTAAAAGTGGAAATTGAACTATGCATCTTTACACTAAAATATGCATATGAGTAAAAATTAAAGGTTTAAGATTTACAATTAAATGCTTAGGCAAGACATGACTTCAACATTTATAATGAAGAAAGAATGTATACAAAACATGACATGGCAAAAGTTACTCAGGATTCATTATTCAGCTAAATCTAAAAAAATGATTATGAGATTTTAAAAAACAACAGGTCATCAATTATTTGGCAAAGTAGAAAGCACATCAAAATTTATCACAACGGAAAAATAATAATAAAAATACATAACAGTATTGCCGATTCGACATTCCTTATGGCGACATAATGTCGGGTCGGACATTGAGTACATTGTAATTTTGGTGTACTGTAACTATGATTATAATTATCAATTCATTTATTATCGTTAACTACAATTTCATTAAAGTACATTGACTACGTTATTTAGTACATTACATCATTAAGTACAGTTTCATTAAAGTACATTACATTATATTAAATTAAAAGTATTACAGTTAATTATAATTAAACAGTTACTATAACTTTGTTTTGTTACAGTGTTTCATATTAATAGACAATTAAGATTTTAGAAATATAATACAAAGTACATGGGCACATACGGTATGGATGAATATGGTTGAATAATAATATTTATACTACATAACATATAAATAATGACTTCTATAGAGTGTACAGTTTTTATTATGATGTTAAAGAATTTTCATACATTGAATACTAGAGATATGATGAAGGGAAATTAATGACGGGAAAATGTGACGTCATAGTTATTGAATTTGTACGTATAGTACAAATCATTATTAGGAAGACTTACAAGAACGAATTAGAGACAAAGAGTGGGTATTAATGACTAAGAAGTACAACTACGGGTTCCAATCCTGTTACATGCAATGTGTATGCATAATCTAGGGTCGAAGGTGAGATGCAAGACAATCATAATTAATTATAATAACTTCTATAACAAAAAATGAAAAATGGAAAATGGATACGACTAAACCATAGAAATGGGAGATCGTAAGGTTATGACACAAACAAAAATAGGAAGCTACAAATACAATTTTTATCCAAAACTCGCTTAGGCGATTTTGGTTTCTTATGTAAAAATGAATATGGATTAGTCATTGTTCATTTTTACATAAGTGCATTCTAGATCAGCTAGATATTCTTCTCGAAGGAAACAAACAGAAACTAATTGCTCAGACATGGCGCAAATGTCATGAAAGGAAAAAAAGGGGGAGTTCGGGCTAAAATTAAAGAAGTTTACAATAATGCACACTTCATTCACTGTTATGCCCACCAACTGAATCTGATTATGAAAAATGCAGCAAGTACTACCCAAAATTCAAGAATATTCTTTTCTAACCTCTTGGCTATACCAACATTTTTCTCCAGGTCACCACTTCGTCTCTCTATCTTAAGCAAACATATGGCCAGCCGCATTCCTCGTCCATCCCCTACTAGATAGAATTTTCATATACACACCGTAAACTGCGTCTATGAAAATTTCGAACCCTTAAAAAAATGCCTTGAAGAAATACAGTCAACAGCAAACGCAGATCAAACCATTTCAGAAGCAACAGGAATTTTGCATGTTTTGAATAACGAAAAGTTCATCTTTTGGTTGAAACTTTTTCATCAGATAATGCCTCACATAGAAGTCATTTACAATCAAATGCAATCTCGAGCTAGTGACTCATGTAAAGTACAAGAATATATAGCAAACTTCAACAAGGCCATTTTAAAAATAAGAAATTCGGAGTACTGTGAAAATCCTTCAAAAACACTCATGATTGAAGCAAAGGAAGTGTGCGACTGCGTATGTGTTGACATAGCTGAGAGGTATTCATTTACCAAACAATTAGTAGCTGCTAAGCTGTTTACCAAGGAAAACTTCGATAGCTATAATATGAAAATGTCTATGGAAGAGGTAATGGTGACCACTGAGGCATATCCATGATTGAAAAAGAAAAACTTCTTACTGAACTACAAGTTTTCTACAGTAGACCTAATATGCACAATTACGACAGGTTAATTGATCTGCTGCAATTTATCACTAAAAATAATCTAGTAGATGTTCTTGGAGAACTAGCTAAGCTCAAAAAAATTCTTTTGACCATCCCCATGACTACATCCAAGGCCGAATGCTGCCATTCAACATTAAAAATAATAAAGATGTTCTTAAGGAGCACTATGAATCAGGAAAGACTAACTTGCAATGATTTCAATAGAGAAAAATTTGATCAACAGTACACAGAATTTCAATGAAAAAGTAATAGACCTTTTCGCTCAGAATAAAAACAGAAGAATGGAATTTGTTGATAAATAAAATTTTTGGCAAATTTGAAATTATCCGTTAAGCGGAAGTACCCTATAATTGATTTTATGATACTATTTTACTTATTTTTATGACTGCGTAGTGAGTAGTTATCTATTTATCTTTTCGACTCTCTCTCTCTCTCATATATATATATATATATATATATCGTAAAGAACGACGCTTGTATAGGAGATATTCCGCGCAAGACGAGAAAGAGAAAACAACAAATGAAAAAATGAAGTACCACCTGGGAATCGAACCCGGGATCTTCCGATTGCCGGTCAGACGCGATAACCACTACACCATGGACTTCACTCTTCCAAATGCCGTAATTCCTCTACATACTCGCAGAAACCAATGCCCCAAGGGGGCACCTCCCGCATGCCGTAACATTATATACATTCAACTGCAAAGAACACGCAGTATAAATAACGTAAAGAACGACGCTTGTATAGGAGATATTCCGCGCAAGACGAGAAAGAGAAAACAACAAATGAAAAAATGAAGTACCACCTGGGAATCGAACCCGGGATCTTCCGATTGCCGGTCAGACGCGATAACCGGCAATCGGAAGATCCCGGGTTCGATTCCCAGGTGGTACTTCATTTTTTCATTTGTTGTTTTCTCTTTCTCGTCTTGCGCGGAATATCTCCTATACAAGCGTCGTTCTTTACGTTATTTATACTGCGTGTTCTTTGCAGTTGAATGTATATATATATATATATATATATATATATAGAGTGTCCCAATTTTTTTTGTTCCTGAAGTTTGTCATGCACACCCCCTTAGTTTCTTCCACTCGTGAAAACATGCCAGCAAGATGAATTTCATTCATGTTCTTTAATTTTAAGGGTCCCCTCAAACCATGTGTTACTATTGCTGAATGGCTACTCTCTACCTTATACTAATTGTAGCATATTTCTTTTCAAGTTATGGATACAAGAAAGCAGGAGACTGTGTGGTTGGTGGGGGTGTTGCGAAATGAACCCCTGGAAACGCTGTGTCAACTCCCGACAGTGGGAGATGTTCTTCGACGTCTGTTGTTCTTCACTCGGAAGAAAAAAACGTCCACGGCGGAAGCTGCCAATGTGGTAGCTGATGAGGTTATGGCGGTGTGGGCTCGGGCATCTATTCCGACCTCCCACAAGCCCAAGTGCATCGAGAGGATCAAGGCCCTCTCCACGGACTACGAGAAGGTTGCCAGAAACTGAAACCATGGGGGAGAGAAGCAACTGGAGCGGGAAAAGGGATTCCAAGCCAACCTGAATACACTTCGAAACAGCTCATGCCAACGCCATGAAACTCATCAAAGTCCCCAAAGATCGAGACTTTCTGAATGACCAGCGAACCGTGCGGAAGATGTACATCGGAGAAGAGGACCTGGAGTTTGCTCGCAGGGCAGCGGAGCGGGAGAAACACCGAGCAGCTGAAGAGAAGAGGAAGAAGAAAAGCCGCGAAGAGATGGACTCACTGCAAGCAAAAGGAACGGTGAAAAGTGGGTCTTCTTCTTCTTCGGAGTCCATGGCCGAAGCATCCAATGATGATGTCCAATATTCCTCTCCTGGTCCTTCGGCTCCTCGATCTGCTCCCAAGGAGTGCCAAGTGTCGGCAAGGAGGATCATCCAATATCCCAATTTTGCTGCAGCCCTGCCTGGATCGAACTGGAACCTCAGTACGCCAAGCGATGCACATTGTGGCTCCAGCACTCGCTGCCGCGGGAGTTGAGTTATCCTCGGTCACCTTGTCCAAATCAAGTCTTCACCGTTCACGGCAGAAGTCCAGGAAGAACTTGGCAGCCGAAATCAAGACCGAGTTCAATCCTGATATGCCACTTGTCATCCACTTTGATGGCAAACTCCTCCCTGATTCGGATGGAGGGAAATCGGATCACATACCAGTGCTGGTCAGCGGGAAGAATCTTGAGAAGTTGTTGGCGATCCCAAAAATCCCTGACAGCACGGGACAGCGGATGGCTGGAGCTGTTCTGAAGGTGCTGGACGATTGGCCGCAAGTTCAACCATGGATTGCCGGTCTCTGCTTCGACACAACAGCAGCGAATACCGGTATTCACAGCGGCGCTTGTACGATTATCCAGGACCAAATGGACCGCCGCGTTCTTTTCCTGGCTTGCAGACACCACCTGTTCTTCAGGTCTTCTGGCCCCGAAATTGCGCTGTTTGCTCGCTTCAAATCCCAATGGGAGTTCATCGACCAGAAGCAGCAGCTTCTCCGTTCAATGGCGATGGCCCAAGCGACATCCTTTCGGAATGGGTGGCGTTGAAAAAAGAGCAGATTGTCCACTTCATTGAAGAACAGCTTGAAGTTGGCCACCCAAGAGACGATTACTACCCTAACTTACGCTGCCCCCGCTTGGTCCCCGTCCATCTCCCACACAAACCAAAGATACAGACCACACAAAACAGAGTCCTCAGAAGCATTACTGGCTGCCTCCGAACCACACCCATCCCCCATCTACACGCAGATACGAAAATACTCCCCATTGAGCACCACATGAACATGACAGGGACTCAATTCTTCTCCAGAGCACTGGCCCCAGACCACCCCTGTCACCATCTCACATTACACAATCCCCCACCCCGCAACAAAAAACGTACTCCTGCTGCTCACTATTCGCAGCTACTGAACAATATCCCCCCTCCTCCCCTAAACATCAACCCCATTAAACATCACACAGAATTCACACAGAATTCACCCGGAATTACCTACTCGACCAACCACACAACACTGTCCTTCACGATACCCCCCTGTAGTCCATCAGAGCGAACAAACCCTCCCAAGGAAAACAAGGTACTCTGGCCAGGCTCCGCTCAGGCCACCACCCCTCCCTCCAACAATACAGACACAGACTCCACCTAGCTGACACCTCCACCTGTCAAAAATGCTACATCCACCCTGAGGACACAGAACACCTACTCTTACACTGCCACACACTCTCTCAACAAAGACACAACTTCAACATTACCTCTCTACGAGACCTATGGACCCATCCCACAGTGGTCGCGGGATACCTGAGTGCCGCCGGGTTCGCATAAGAGAACCCGGGGGCTACGAAGTAAGAAGTTACATTTACATTTTAACTAACTAATTTAAATTATGAAACCCAAAAACCCATGGGCTTTGGGTTTTTAGTGAAAAACCAGGTTTTTGCCAACCCTGCCTGTGGGAGGCCAATTTCAACATGAAAGCTATTGGAAATGTAATTTCCAACTAAAACTCTAATATGGCAGTTAGAAATAAAATTTTGGATAAATCTTGGAAGATGGCCTTTTAACCAGGGTTGGTACCCAAAAACCCACATCAATTTACTTCTCATAAACTTATTTTTAACTTGGCATTTTTTATAATATGGTTATGCAGTCTTATATATTAACAACTATAAAGTATAATTAATGTGATAAGGCCAATATAAACTAAAATTTCCAGAAACTATTTATTTGACAGGTTTTATTAAGAACCTTATATCTAATACTGTATCTAATTTATCTATCTTCTAATTGGCTACCTATATCTAAAAATAAATCGTTTCTTTTCAGCTTTATAATTTAATAATTTAAGTGGTACCTAATATTGATCAGTATGTTCAGCATCTTTTGACCTTAGATGGAGGTAGATTCGAACCAACATTTCTGCCTTTTCTTTCCCTTTGATTAATTTTATAAATTCTTTATTTTCTAAAATGTTGAAGGGTATGTTAGCTGAAAAAAAAGAACCTTGCAACTTGTAAATCTAATTCTTCCTTTTGGTCCACAGTCGTTCTTACCACAAATGGTGTAATTGATCTTTGCCTTTTATGCTTTATTGGTGTTGAATGACAGAATGTGGATGATGAAGAACCTGCACTGGTGTCACTCATTTCAAGCACATTTTCACTTATAATCTTTGGATCATCTTTGCCAGAAGCCAAAGTTGGAGGAAGTAAATCACTTTCAACTGATGCTCCAAATTAAAGTCTCGGCATACCTCTTGCCTCATTTTCAAAACATTCCACTTTTCTTTACTGCATTTCTCTAGATGATATTTCACTCTCTCAATTTTTCGAGTGATACTTTCTTTGCAATAATTGCATAGTACTCTAGTAGGCTGATCACTTAATAGTCACCTTGTCCCATTCGCTAGCTTTAGATCTTCCACCTCTATAACTCTGAGTTTGGCATCTTAAAAATTTAAATTTGAGTTAGGTCTAAATAAAGCTGAAATCTGCTGTTACGAAATAAAGATCTAAAATTAAAATGGAGAAAATTCTAATATGTCATTATCTCTCATATATGAACTTTCTGTGAAATAAAGATGTCTTTTTAATATATATTGTAGATTAGATAAATAAATTAATAAAATAATAGATATACTAGGCACTACATAATTATCGAACCTTTCTAAAAAAAATTTCAACCAATCAAAAAACCAAAAACCAGCAAAAACCCAGTTGGGTTGAGTTTTTGTGAAAAACCTGGGTTTTTGCCTGAGTTTTTTTAGTCTGTTCAGGCTGTAGAATATCTGTCCAATTTATTAGACACAGATCATTTACTAGTCATCCATTTATATTTCCTCTTTTAAAATCTGGGATTTCTACTTTATTTTCACTAGGTCATGAATTACAATATTAAACCGAAGGATACAATGATCACCTGAACCTAGTGTTTCTGAAACTGAGATATCCTGGAAGGTATCTGGATTATTTGTTAGAATTAAATCTAGAATGGCATTGGCCCTGGTTGGTTCCTTTACTAACTAGGTTAAACCATTTTCAATTATACAGTCTAAGAATCTCTCATTACTTTCTGGTGTTTGTAATATTTCCCAGTCTATATGCCTATAATTGAAATCTCCAACAATAATAATATTGCTTGTCATTGCTTTATTTATTTCATCAATAAGTTTATTTTCTTCTCTACTTTTGGGGATTCCTCCAACTGAACATCCCTCAGGTGGTCTATAGATACCTGCTATCCTGATTTTCCTGGCATTTTTATGCCCAATATCTATCCATACGGATTCAACTATTTCTTCTTTAACGGAGGTAACTTCAACTGGATTCAGATTTGTCTTGACATAAATAATTTACTCCACCACCCTCTGAATATTTACATTCATAATAAAAAAGTTCATAGCCATCAATTTCATAAGTAATGGTATTATCTCTCACTAAATGGACTATTTGGTATCGTACTGAATTTTGTCGAAGTTTCAGTGACAATCATAACATCAGGATTTTCAATGCCTATGTAACCTACTTCACGTTATTTGGCCTAAATCGGTTTTGTTCTAGCATGTTGGTGATTGACGATATAAGCCCCTACGAAGACTCTGGGGAGGACTTCGAAGCTTATGCCACTAGGGTGAGGTTTTTTTTCCGAGGCAAATTCCATTCTTGATACTAAGAAAGTACCTACCTTTTTAACTATAATAGGCCATAAAACGTTTGGCTTAGTTATGGACCTAGTTGCTCCTAAAGCACCGGAAACTTGCACCTATAGTGAATTGGTACAGGCCATAACCGATCACTAGAAGCCCCGAGTAGTTCTCATCTATGAACGTTTCAAATTTTATTCGAGGCATCAGATGGTGAATGAAGCATTGCAGAGTTTGTTGCAGGAATAAAAGCCCATAGCCATATTTGTAAATTTGGAGACAAATTAGATGAAATGCTAAGAGATAGGTTTGTAATGGGTCTCAAAGAGAAGAGGAGTCTACACAGAAAGCCCTATTAGCTATACAGGACCTAGCTTTTAGTCAGGCTATAGAAATAGCTGTGGTTAAAGAAGCAGCTGCTAAAGATGTTAGAGCTTTTGGCAGTCACAGTAGTAAAGCCCAACACGTAAATAGCTTTAAATCTTCTAGGCCTGGCAGATAGGGTGGCCATTTCCAAATTTCCAAAAAGGAGGACACTGCGTATGTGGCCATAAGTTATATATATATATATATATATATATATATAATATATATATATATATATATATATATATATATATATATTATATATATATATATATATATATATATATATAGGGTGTGACAGTTGCCCCAACTTTGTCCTACAATGCTGTTCAAAATTTTGGTGTTGCATATTGACATAAAAAATACCCACATGCAGTTTTTTGAAGATTCATGCATATTCGAGTGAGCACCAGCAATTTGAAAAATAGCGATTTTGCTTATACGGCATACGCGCCTATATATGAGATTACACAACCATCATAAGGGATATTAACACAAATCATTTGCGTGTCTTAATTAAAAGCTGTTATCACTAACACAAAAAAGTTAATCATTCTTATTCTCTCATGGTACATTAAGGGGTTTTATCATATATTCACAAGGTATTATTTCTCTAGAGCAAGAAACCATGATTTCTGTTCGGAAACAGATGATCATTTGCGCTGATTAGGAACGCGGAGTCTGTCATTTTCAACTACTTGAAGGACTTCTTGAAAGCGCTCCTCATCCCTGGCAACATTAAGAAAGTCATGGCAAAGTTTTACACCACGCTCTGCAGCCTCATTGACAACCTGAAGCTTGTCCACAACCCGTTTCATGTTCAGGTAGTCGTCATGATCCGCCCATTCACTGGCTGGACTGTGGAGAAACTGATAGGGCATGCCTAAAATGGTGAAGAACCGGCTTGAGTCAGGCCCAATTAGGTCCACCAGGGCAGTGGCACTTTCTGGGACAGGGGAAGATATTGCTTTCCATAGCCCCCATGATTGAGTCCAACTCTCTTAGTAACTTCAGTGCCTTCATGGCAAAGAAGGGCCTTCCTCATCTCCTCTTTTGTCCTTTCTTGTACTTGGGACAAGAACAAAGCCAGTGGGGCCAACTCCTCAGTTAGGTACCAAGTGTGTCTACCGAGTGCCACACGTGCTTTGTCAACTATTGTGGCGTCATATGGGGCAAATTCAGCCAAGGTTTCGACCAAATTCAAGTCATTCAGTGGCGCACTTGCTGGAACGGGGCAAACAATCCACCATGGGACATAACAGCGACTGTGAACACAGCAAACCGTTCTAACTTGCTGATTTGACTTTGTCACAACCTCAGCTTTGGGAAACTGCTCTTTGATCTGGCCTGACAAAAGAACAATCTTGAGGGTATAGAGCAGTTTAGCCATCCACCTTGCTTTGTGAAGTGCGCCGGGGTAGACCATTGTGAAGTTCACTGGCTCGGATCCTTTAGTTACAAGCAGCAGACAAAGCTCTACCAGCTCCTTGTAGTCGCCACGTGTAAATGGTTGGGCTAGAGATTCACGGAAGAAGTCAGCCATCTCCTGCTGGCGCTCCTCAAACACTCCAGGCATTGCGGGGTAGTTGTATTTCTTTTTTCATTGTACGCCAGTTGAGAGAAATGGTTCTTGAACCTAGAAATGCAATTATTGGGATTATTGTATTTCGTACTAATCTATAATATTGTTTTAGGGGTATTAAGATTGATATGATCGATCATTTGCTTGGTGTTAGTATATCTTATAAGTCTAATAAAAGAAATTCCACTAAATTTGTTCATTAGATAATAATATTCCTTGTTATTTTGTAAAGCTTATGACTCACCTCTGGAAACCATTATGTTTGGACTTGAAGAGCCCTCCACTTTCAAGCAATCCCAGCAAACACCTAGGATGACTTCGCCCACATGCCTGCGACAGGCGCACCAGAATACGGCACGCTCTAATTCCTTTTGGAGGGAGACGCAAGCAGCTGTTTTTTGTCCTGAAAAAAAAAATGTAATTGTAGTTTAAGGCCACCATTTCAGGCACGTGCTTTTTGCAGATTTCTGTTAAATCATTCACTGTATTTTGGTATTAATGTCGTGATAAATTCACGCTGATGTTTGAAATAGGTTTACCTGTATTGGATGAAGTTGTGTCGAAAACCATACCAACGACATTCTGTTCACACTCCCAATCGACCAGAAGTTGTTTGGTTGCTGTTGATATCAAGTCTTCTTGAACCAGGCCAGCTTTTTGAGTCAAATGCGGAAGAGGT